>JASDQU010313376.1:0-13492 GCA_032191745.1 Picea mariana | reverse complement strand
AACTTTGCAAAAATGTAGGGTGTTGGCTTGTAGTGGATAATACTTATAAGTATTTTATGTATGATGGGTTGAAACATACTTGTGTAGAGGCTCCACACATTATCAATGTATTCTCTTTTTCTAAAGCTTATGGTATGATGGGCTGGCGAATTGGATATATAGCATATCCTTCTGAAGTCGAGGGCCTTGGAGCACAACTGCTCAAAACACAGGATAATATCCCAATATGTGCTTCAATCATTGGACAAAATCTTGCCCTGTATTTCACTGGAGCTTGGCCCTGAATGGGTGAAAGAAAGGGTTCAAAAGTTAAACAAAGACATAATTTTGGATGCACTGTCACCTCTTGGTGCAAATGCTGTAAAGGGTGGACAAGGAGCAATTTATCTCTGGGAAAAGTTACCAAGTGGTGCTTATGATGATGTTGAAGTTGTTTGCAAAAAGACATGGGGTTATTCTTATCCCTGGTAGTGCTAGTGGAGGACCGGGGTATGTTCGTGTTTTATTTGGTCCAAGGGAATGCTTTCTTCTTAATTTTCCAGGTAGAAAGATCTCGACAATATTATTCAAGATGTGTATCTTATAATGCAAATTGTTAAGGTCACCATTTCCTTCAGTTTCTGGGGTTATTGGGCAATATGCAAAATGCTAGCCATTATAAATACCAAGATAAGTTTGACTCTGAACAGCTAAACAGAGTGCTCTGCAATTTGAGGAGGAATCACTATAGCTGGACCTTTCCTTGACATAATAGTTAGCGCCCTATGCCACTTCATAAATCCATGCATGTATAACACAGGGGGGAAAACTGTTTGTTAAGCATGATGCTACTAAATCAAAACATGTGTGCTGGACTTTGAATCGTTGGTCCTCAACGAGCACTCAACAGCTGGCATCAAGTATTTTTCTATGCCACTTCACATATACAGATTCGTGCATGTATAACACAGGGAAGAAAACCGTTTGTCAAGTATATGTAATCTCATGACATGGGTAAAGGCAATCTTAAATCGATTGGTTATGTAAAACGTGTCTCATTCTCCAGTGATACTCTTAAAACCGTTTTGTAACTACTTGTTTATCTAGGGCGCAAAAGCCATGCATTGTGGGGGATCTGAAACGTTATATACATAGTTGCTATGCTCGAGAAAGGAGAGGTGAGATAGCCGGAGCATAGATTAGATAATTCTGTTATTGCAAATTTGATGTAAGTTATTCATTTTCAGATGTGTTGATTTAAAGAATGGTCTGTTGACAGAGAAGGCAGGGTCCCCTTCGATGGAAACAGAGCTGTATACATTGCATTTACAGTAGACTCCATCTTCAGATTTGAACACCATCTTTCAGCAAAGATTCGATTCCAATTTACATTGTCAGTTTTCTCATTGGTTTAATAGAACAGAAATAGCATTTCATTTGATTACAACAGAGAGTTTCATTGCATTATAAAATAGAAGGTTGCTGAGTTGTGTGGAGTAATAAGTAGCAAGAACTTAATTCTTTTCATCCATCAGTGTGCAGTAGACCTTTTTACATGCATATGATCACTTTTAATTAATACAGAACAGTTTTATGAAGTTAGTACAGAGTAGTGAAGAACGAGTACAATAGTAGTAAAGTACAGTAGCTTCTTCCAGCAAGTTTCTTTTAGCTGTTCAGAGATTAGTTTGACATTCTTTAAACCCCCTCTTCAACCCTACATTTCCTGTGCTAGTTCCTCTAAGTCTACCTTCCCAGGTTTACAATTAAATGTTGATTCATATGGTATATCTTTAGCCCGACAGGGAGTTATTTGGATGCCTATCCCCGAAATCCTACCTAGACTAAAAACTTCTTTTGGCACCTCCTGTGGAGGAAAACTTAGTGAGTTTTTAGAAAGTTTTTAGATGTAGTTGTGTTGTGAAGCTGGGGGTGAAAACCAACATCCTTTGATTAAAAGTGGGAGTGGATAGTCCTGTCAAGAAAAGATGGGGTATTTTCGGAATCCCTTTTGGAGGAAACTTACTTAGACCTCTACGTTTCAAGAAGAAGCTATGTGAGTGGTGAGTGACTTTTGTGTGTGAGTGAAAGTGTGCCAATTTTTAGTTAATTAGATGTCACCTTGCTGCATGTGGACTTCGCTTAGTCCTTACAAAAGTTTGATTACCTAATTAGCTAGATGTCCTTGGTACAACCTTGCGGAATTCAAAATCCCTAAATCTATCATGTGGACATGTGGGTCCGTTACTATCCTTTAATTCCCTATGGTGATGTAATCTAGAAAAAGCATGAAACTATCCTAGATTGAACATGTGGGCATGTATGGGCCCATTACAAACCTTTAAACTCTCCTAGTGTTTGGATCTAAGAAAGCAAGATTTCAACCACTATTCTATTTTTGTACATGTGGGCATGTATGGGCCCGTTACAAGTTAAAATGCGTTTGAAAAATAAAACTAAGAGGGGTCCCAAAAAGGGTCGTTGTCCTCTCCTAAAGGTTTTGAAACTTAGTTAAGGGAGATGAGATTGTTTTCACAATCTTTTTCTGATTCTCAAGATCGCTTGGAGGCACGAGAGAAGAGCATACTCAACGATTGTTACTTCAATTCCTAGTCCCAATGTAAGTTTATATGTGATTAAAATTGATGTCCAACTTAGATTATTAGTCAAAATAAGCCATCCATGTGGCAAAAAGCAAAAGAAGGGAAATTGATTTTTATCCTCCTAAGTGCCTATGTGTGTTAGACTAACCCCTTTATATGATGAGGGGACTAAGTGTGGTGTAGTGTTTAGAGCATGCTTAACATCATTTTTAAGAAGGCCAAAGACCTTCCCCACATCCCAACAACTTACAATGTGAAATTTTCCTCAAATGCGCGGCCCCTAGTAGACAGAGGCGCACAGAGCGCAGGCGTGCGAACAGAGTTGAGACAGAAAGCGCATGCGCGCAGAGAAAAGATGTTGTTTAAGCGCATGCACGCATGATGCGTGTCTGTGGGGTGGAATACCCATGCACCTGTGAAAAACGGCCGAGAAAGAAAATTCGGATGGATTTCTCTCAATTTTCCTGTGAATTGACTGGTTAGCAGGTCGGTTGAGGCCGGTTTGTGCACCTGCAAGTGAAACAAACTAAAAGAAGAGCAAAATAAACCCAAATGAGGGAGGAATTTGATACCTATCCCCAGTGGAGTCGCCAATCTGTTTGCACCCTTTTCGTCACCTTGGTGAGAAAATAAGAGGTGCTTACATGCCCAGTTGGGTCTTGCTGAGCATGCCAGCTGTAGAGGAAAGAGTTAGAGAAAGAAAAACAAAACTATAAACAATAATTAAACTAATACAAACTAAAATCATAAGCATATGGATATAGAGATAACAAACACAAAAAGACCAATATCACCAATGTTTTTAGGCTGATCTATTGATGAAATCAAAGCACAATGAAGAAAGGGGACTATGAGTCCCTTCTTCCTCCAAAGGAAGCCTCTTGGACCCTCACAAACTTGCTCTCCTTACAACAAGAAAAATAAAAATGGTGATGAAAGAACTCCTTTGAAAATCCACTCAATGGAGAGGTGGATTGCTCAATGAAATGGTGCCAAAGTGATCTTGTCAAGGATGGAGTCCTTAAAACAATATAAGCAGCATAACATTGCATGAAATTCCTTGAGAAAATGAGGTTTCTTCATGGCTTTTTATAGCATTGCATTGGGTTATTGTGTAACTCCTTTGTAGTGTGAAAAGAGGCTCTTTAGGGCTCTATTAGGTCTTTGACCAGCCCACCCTTCGGATTTAGCTCAGATTTGAGGGTCAAATCGGCTTGGGAGCTGATCCATAAGTGGTTGGGAGGCCGACCAATTCAATAAATGCGTCGTTTAGCAGGTGCGCGGGTTTTTGCGCCAACAGTCGCACATCGTGCGCATATGCGCGCATGGTACATTCATGTTCCGCGCATGTGCGTGCGCACCCAACTTCTGCAAAACGCTCTTCAATTTTTACTACTTTGTATAGTTTTTGACCTTTTTGGAATGCTGTGAAATTAATTCAGTGCCATGAATGTCTTCATTACTGTTTGACGATGTTGAGTTCTTGTCGCCATGTGCGGACAAAATTTCAGTGATAACACTATGACAAGACATTGTTCCTTTGACATCAATGACAACATGATTCAACAATCATGTTTACTCAAAAGAGAAAGACTTGGGTTGTTTCATTTTATCTGTAAATGATGAACTAGGTCTTTGTATAGAAAATGTAAATATTTCTTTGTGTGAAAATAAAGAGCCTGAATATGGGATATGGAAAATGTATTTTGATGGAGCCTCCTCTTGGGAAGGTGTTGGGGTAGGTATACTTTTAATTTCCACTTTTGTTAAATTTTTTCCATTTTCTTTTAGATTACATTTTGAAACAGATTCCACAGATAACATTTGTGAATATGAAGCTTTAGTGTTAGGATTAGTAGATAAAAAAAAAAATTTAAAAATGTTATTTTCTATGGGGATACATAATTAATTGTTAAACAGATAAGAAAAACTTATCAAGCTAGACACCCAAGGATGAGATCTTATAGAAATTTGGCTTGGGATTTAATTGAATTTTTTTTCTTAACCTTTAATATTCATGCAATCTCGAGACATGAAAATAAACAAGATGATTCTTTAGCAGTAGCAGCAAGCACTTTTATACCTCCTGAAGTGTCAAATCCTAAATACAAAGTTGAGATGAAATACAGACCTTCAATTTTAGACAATGTCAAGCATTGGCAGGTATTTGAAGATGTCCGACAAATTAAGAAACTTTTGGAAATGGTTAATGAATTTTCTGCAACTCATATTGATCAAAAGGATGATAAAGATAATGAGAAAATTAATAAGAATAGTCATCCAGATCCCAAATTGAAAGAAATGATTGCTAATCATAAAATTATGATCTTAAGAAATAACCAGATTCCAAAAGCATTGGTACCTCTAGAAAAGTTTTTTGATAAAGATGATGTTGTTGTGAAACCTATTGTGCAGTCTCAAAATGAAGAAGTGGAATATTGTAATATTGGCACTAAAAAAGAACCAAAGAATATCAAGATCTCAAAGCTTCTTCATGTTGATCAGAGGGTTAGGTATGTCAATTTATTCAAATAATTTATCCAAGTATTTGCATGGACGTATGAATATATTAATACATATGATACCAACATAATTCAACACAAAATCCCATTAAAGGTAGGATTTAAACCATTTAGACAAAAATTAAGATATACAAATCCTATCCTCTTCCCAGATATTGAAAAGGAACTAAAAAAGTTGTTAGATGAAAAAATCATGGTTCCTTTAAGATATTCTTCTTGGGTTGTAGATTTAGTACTTGTTAGCAAAAAGAATGGTGAAATAAGATTGTGTGTTGATTTCAGGAATCTCAACAAATCATCATTAAAAGACAAGTATCATCTTCCCAAAATGGATCATGTATTGCAAAAAGTAGTAGGTGCTAATAGAATCTCTATGATTGATGGTTTTTCAGGTTATAACCAGATTGTTGTGCATGAGAAAGACAAAGGACTTACTACATTTAACACACCATGGGGAACCTTTATGTATGAAAAAATGTCCTTTGGTTTAATGAATACAGGAGAAACATTTCAAAGAGCGATGAGCATAGAATTCGTTGGGGAAAAAGATAAATTTGTTGTGATTTATTTAGATGGTTTAACTTTTTTTTCTAAATCAGATGATGATCATTTAAAACATCTCAAGAAAACTTTTGTTAAATGTAAAAAATATGGCTTATCATTGAATCCTAAGAAATCTCATTTTGCTATGCAAGCAGGGAGATTTATTAGACACATTATCTCGAAGGAAGGAGTCAAGATTGATCCTCAATGTGTTGAAGCAATCAAGGTTATCAACCTACCAAGGAGGAAAAAAGAGATTAAGTCATTTCTTGGAAAAACAAACTTCTTAAGAAGATTAATCCCAAACTTTGTTGAAGTAGTGAAAAATTTGAATGACATGCTTAGGAAAGATAGTGAGGTCAAATGGTCCTCATAGGCTAGATGTTATTTTGACCAAATTAAGAAAGCTTTAGGAGACACAACAGTGAAGATAAGTCCAAATTACTCAAAGGAGTTTCTCATATTTTCTTTTGCCTCTGTTGGCACCAAGGCAGACCCAGGTTCAATGCTACAAAAAATCCCTAACTACTGGCCCTTTCGGCAACACCTACGAAGCAGATGAAGTCTCACCCAAGGTAGAAGAAGGGGTGGTTGCAGGACTCCAGTGTCTGCAACCTTAGCTGGGACACAGATCTATGGTTCTAAAACTTAATAGAGCACTTAGCAGTTATCATTCATCAACATCCAATTCTTAGTTACAGTGCAGTTAAATCCTACTCTCGGTGAAGATAGACCCTAAACTACAAAGCACGCATTATTCATCCAGATCTAAGATATTTAAGCACTAAGCATATTTACATAGGCTAGATATGACATCTATCCATATCATTAAGCACTAAGCACCAACAGATTTATCTATCATTCATTTATATTAAAGCACTAAGCAAGCAAACATATAAGCACATCAATACATCGCACAAAGCATAGAAACACAGCATGTACGTGGTTCACCCCTACCATGGGGCTACATCCACCAACTCTTCTCTTCTTTATTATCTTTGGTCAAGCTTCTTACAAGCACATAGCATCAAAATCCTACTCCACAGAAGACAGGAGATATGTGCGCACACCACCAGATCCTCCTTCGAGCTAGGGTACAGACCAAACCTTTACATAGTTTCTTACAGTTACTTGCACTAGCCTTGTAAGCCTCACACAGTATGCACAAAGTACTTACAACTCTAGATCACATAGATCAAATACTAGCACTTAGCACCTCTTACAACTGACTCCTCATTACATCGAATAGTATTCTATATATATATTACAAAATCGGGCCTAAAAATGGGTAAACCCATGGGCCAACATTCCCATACCCATTACATAAGCCCAAAACCAAAAAATCCCTAAAAAGGGGCTGAGATCTCGCAATCTCTACTTCGTCTTGCACTCCACCTTCGACAGCTTGTCGAAGTCCCAAAAATAGGTCCAACATGACCAAGAATCCTCAAAACTTGGTCAAGGGCCAACAGGCCCCCAACATTCAGTTGTGACTCATCTCGAGTCACTCTGATCTGATTAGTTCTTCTTCAAAATCCTCGATCTTGGCTCGCGCTGCTTTGACTTGTTGTTGTTCCACGACCTCCTGTTTAGTGAACTCTTGGATAACAACTTCATTGACAGGTCCCTCTAGGCATTGCTTAGTTGCAGTGATGACTTGCTCCAGTTCTGCTCCCTGGCCTTTGATCTCTGCAAACAATTGGCAATCCTCATCCTGTATAGGTTGGATTCTCTGAGTCGCTTTCATAACTCTGCTCTGAATAGTGTGGAGTTGTTGTTGGGCAGTGCGTTGCTCTTGGGATCACTTCATTCTTTCCACAGCTGACAGGAGCTTCAACTGCGCCTGTATTGTCTCTGCTTGCTACTTCGCTTCCTGGAGTTGTGACTCCAATGCCTTCAATTCTAGATTCTCAATGAGTCTCTCATATGTCTGGGCACTATGATTACTCAATTGTTTTCATTCCATGGCAAGGGCCTTTATTCTCTCAATTCTTCTCCTGGTAGTTGCTTCTCTTTGATCCCTTACATCCTATGGAGTGGCGGGCACTGTGCGGAGCTCTAAGTATGCTATTATTTGTTGTAGGTTTTGGATAGATTCTGTGAGAAGCTCGACTTGATGCGGGACTTGATCTTATGCATGTGGCTCTAACCCTGTCAAAGAGCAAAGTTCTTTGTTGACTGCTTCTTTCACTTCGAGTTTCTCAGTAAGCAACTGTTCTTTTTCTTGTTGCATCTGTGTTTTCTCTTCTTCAAAATTTTCCTGGAGAGCAACCTTATCATGTTGTGCAACTTTGCGTTGTTCTACGATTACGCCTTGCACTTGCTTCAAGGCCTAGGTGGCTTGTTCTATTTCTTATTGTGTGCGACGAAGGAGAGCTTCGACCACATCAACTAGTCGGCGGAGTTGGGCTGGCTCATCTCCCAACTCTGGTTCTTCTGATGGCAAGGGCGCAGTGGATACTATGCAGATGGACTGAAGGGCTTGTTGTACCCCTCGGAGTTCGACCTCAATTCTATCGTACATTTCCTCCTTCTTAACTTCTTGTTTTTCCACGATTTCCTACGAGGCATCATTTAGGGCTATTATGATGAAGTCAAAGTCATCAGTAGTGAGTACAGTCTGCATATTGGTCATGGTGGCTCTTGTTTTCTTCTAGGAAGAAGGTTTCGGAGGAGAAACATTCCTCTTCTTCAGGTGATCAGCCTCATCTCTAGTCGGTGTTACGTCGCCTTGCTTTTGTTCAATTTCTTTGCCATTTGTCTCTTCTTCTTCGTCATTACCCCCTCGATCGGGTGATACTAAAGAAGTATTGTCTGAGGTGTTTCTTAAGTATTGGACCTCTTCAATCTTCTTCCTTCTGCTGGTTCCTGGTGTGTCCTTTTCTTTGTGAGTGGCCTCCAGGTTGTCCAGTTCAAGGTCAAACATCTCTACATGATCAGTGAGGATAAGGAGGTCTGAGGACCAGTCCTTAGTGATCTCCTCAAGGTCCTCTTTCGTGAGTTTGTAGTATGAATGTATTTGTTCCTTATGTTCATCAGCTCATGCTGTAATGTAGATGAAATTTCAATCTACGTAGAACTTCATCAGGGGTCGAAACCTCTGTAGGGTGTTCGAAGTCATGCGGGGTTCATCTTCGATGGCTCTCTTTAGCTGGAGATAATATGTGTGGAAGACAGCATTCAACTGTCGTTGTTTACTCATATCGCTCGAGTACCAAAGCGTGGTGAACTTCGCAGGAACTAGCTCGAATGGTTCGATATACGGTAAGGTCGCATCTTCCGGCATCTCCCAAGCAAAAAACACGATGAGGATCAAGAGCCAACTAAAGTGAAACTCATAGCCTTGATCCTACATTTTGTGGCAGCCTAGTTCCAACCGATAAACTAGGTACTTCACCCAGTTCATCTATAGGCCTTTCCACGCACTTCCATGCGAGGTCAATGACAAAGCTTGTGACCTGCATGGGTCTGTTCTTCCTTACTAGTTTTCCAGCTATTAACTAGCATGCCAGGTGCACTGCATCATTCTGGATGGAAGCTACCTTGTAGCCTCACATCGCCTTATCAACATCGTCATAGGTGTCCTTAATCTTCTATGCTAGTGTGTGATTTGTGGCTTTTCCTGGATAGAATTCATGTGGGTCGGGTCCTTGCATACTTAATATGGTGATCCTACGGATCAACGTCAGATCGACTGTGATACGGTGGTCTATCCATAAGTAGTCACCATGGTAACATGAAATTAGTAACTTGACACATGCATTAACTTCTTGGTGCCTTTTGAAGTGTGGGATTTTCATTACATTCAGTAGGGTAGACTGCGCGAGGTTTAGAGTCCACAGTTGGGGGATTATCTTTGAGTTCTTCCCCTTCGTCTTGGTCAAGCATTTATATGGGGTGAGCATACTGTGGTTCTTGCGATCTCCCAGGTTGAAGTCGTTGAACTTCAACGTGGCGATCTTGTCCTGCTGCGCTCAAATTGTGTGTATCCCCTTCGGGAGGTACGCAGTAACCATGGTGTACTCGAAATCTCTTGGCACACTATCACAACTCACCGTGCCAGCCAAAGGTAAGATGTAGTCGGGAAATATGGTTGGGATCAGCTTCTCATTTTCTAGGTCATCTCTGTGCTTGGTTCTCTTTTTCGTTGTTGGTCGGGATGGTCTGGATCCCCGAGCAATCGACGGAGAGGATTTCACTCCTCTCGTCGATGACACTTGTACACCTACAGACATCGACATTACTCTTTCAATCATGAGGTCGATGAGTACCTCCTTCACAGATTCTTCGACTATGTTAAGTGCTTCGGACATACACGCTTGTGATTAAATATCTCGGGTTCGAAGAGTAACTTCTCAATGCAATGGGATGGATGGCGATAGTGCGATGATCACTGTGCAAAATCAACTAATATGCGGGCTCAAATAAGCATGGTTGGAAAAGCTATTCTCGATGCATGGCGTGACGGGATAAATAGATAACTTGGCAATGGATCTCTTGCAACATGTGAGAATCCTTCATTAACTCAGTTATTTATGTTATGGCGCGATCCCAATGGTCTGGTGGCGAACTTCCTGACCATAAATGCCTTTCTACCCGTTCGAGGCATCGTTTTAATGTTCATACTATTCCCAACAGCTATATTGCTTCGCCATGGCGAAGTGCCATGTGACGTTGTTCTGTTATCCTGACGAAGTTCCAATTTTACAATTATTCCTTCTACAAAGTTCCCTCTAGAACCTTCTGTAACTTTTCTATCTTAGCTCTCTTCTTACTTAGTTTTCTAGCATTTTTCACAGTGAGCTTCTTCTCAATATTCCTTTTTCCATTCTGATTCTTATCTCCTCGTGGCATAGTAACTTCGTGTTGTTGAGGTTCTTTCCTAAAATTCAAGGGTAATACTTCTTCTTCATCTAGGGTAGGTACTTCAATCTTTTGCGAGTCTCCTTTTGTTCTTGAAACTTCGACATCCAAGTCTCTGGTGTTAAATAGCTTCGATTTGTTCTTTTGTTCTTCAATTAAGTGTGTGATCCTCCTAGTCTTGAAATATTTTAACTCTTGCTTCTTCTATTCTAAGGCTTCTTTTTCTTTCCTTCTGGCTTGATCTCTTTCAATCCAAGGGTTCCCTAGTAATATAGCAAATGGAGCGTTGTTCTCAATAAATTTAACAATCTCAAAATCTTCCTCCGTTGAAGTTCCATGAACATTCATAGATGTCCGAATGAGCTTTCCACACAGGTTTATCAGTTTTCCTATGAATAATCCTATTCCTCCTAGTGAAGGAATCATAGCAGGCTTTCCTAAAGTTTCCTAAGTTCTTTCTCTCATAATATTCACTATGTTTCTTCATCCAAAACGCAATCAATGTCGAAGTCTCTTATTCTTTCTTCTATGCATTCTTTTTCTTTGAAGATCTCTGATAAGCTGACATGTCGGTGGTCATTCAAAGTTTCTTTTATCTATAGCAATACTTTCTCTGATTCTTTCTGAGGTTCTGCCATAATCTTAGTTTTTGGATCTGCCTTAGGGTTTTCTTGTCTCATATTCATTCTTTCAATATTAGTAATCATTATAGGGCAATCCAATACTTCATGGTCCATAGATTTACAACAAAGACAACTGGATCTTCTACTAGGGAATTCCTTAGCCAGATGTCCTAGTCTTTTGCAACTCTAACAAAGGGTTAATCCTTGTTTTCTTTTAAATGATCCCCAACCTTTCCTATACTATGCGCTAGGATCTGTTATCGCACAGTTTGGAGTAAGGATAAAAGGCTAGAGAATGAAGAGACAAACTGGCGTAACTGAAACCAATCCCACCCAATGTCACCTCAATGGGATGGTTCTTTTTGTTTAGGGTGGTAAAGCCCAGGGGAGATGTCCCTGGTGACCTAGGGTTTTGAGAAGGCAAAGGATTATAAGATAAAGATAAGTTTCTGATCAGGGGGTCAAATTTTGCTCAAAAATTCAAAGTGCTTGGAATCGCTTCAAACCGGATGAGAGCATAGACCTCATCGTTGCAAACCCAACGCAACTTGTTTCGTCTCAAACGGACGTCGGGAGCGAGAGATATTGTAATCTGTTCATAAGGTCAAACAGGCAAAAAAAAATTGATGTTGACTGTACTGTCCGTACAGTCCGTATAGGTGATGTGGCAGGGTCGTACGGCCGTACAGGTGGTGATGTGGCAGACAGCTGGTCAAATGGGAAGTCGAAACGTGGCATATTGTTGGTTAATGGTAAGGTGCCACATGGCCCAATCATGGGCTTCCATGTGGCACCCCTTTTATTGGTTCATGATCGTTATGTAGAATTATTGGAGTCCACGGGGTTCGACCCCTGGACCTCCCACACCGCATAGCTTTCACAAGCTCCGACCGACCAATGGGTTACACTTTGTGCCTTGTTATATATATGTGTTTAATTATATTTCAAATCGAATATTGTAACCATTGGCAGGGTGTCGGGCCGGGGCTTAGCCCCGGCCCGTGGTCATTTGTTTATGCATATGTCCATACCATATATACCATACACCAAACGGTTGGCGCGGGGGTTTGAACCATAGCCAGTGACCATTTTATATACCGTGTGACCTTTGTATATGCGCGCGGGAGTTGGTTAACAGTGGTTTCCACGGTTTAATACCTGACCCGCCATGTGTCATTACGTTGTTTGGTATTAAAATGAAGCCCTTTTCATTATAGCGCGTGGTCGTGTTATGACCCATATGCCCGAGGTGCTAGGCGGTTAAGGGCTGGCACACCCTTAATCGTCCTACGGTTTGCACCGTTGGCACGGTTGCGCCCGGTGCTGGGTTTTCACGCTATTTATTGTGTGTGAGCCAGGTTCAAAGAACAAGGGTGTGTTTTGTAGATGCAGAGACAGCAAGCTTAAAGAGGGAGACTTCCAGAAGGCCTAACTTCTTCGTTTTTCGACCGATTGAGGTGCCGAAAGAGCCCAGACAGGGGTTTTGGAATGCTCTGAAGCCATTGGAGTAGTCGGCTTGTCATTTTGAGAATTGTAAGACATGTTTTTGAGCACTTTGAGCAATTAATAATAATGTTCCATTGGAAGCTAGACCAAGAGAGGGGTGAACTCCTTTATCAAATTGTTGTATTTATGTGCTCATGTTCATTGATTATGTTGTTGTCTATGTGTAATATGAATAAGTAATCCTTTAAATCTATGTGTTGCAAACTGATCCATTTGCTTTAAACACATAACTTTTACATTGCAAATAATTTCAAGTATTTCAAGTCTTCTTCATTTTTAGATCAAGTTGGTATCAGAGCACTGGTTATTGAAGACTTGATTGTTTGCAAGTTTTTTTTCTGATGCTCACAAGGTTGAAACTCACAAGAGGAGAAGGTCAACTTGTGGAGCCAAGTTCTCATCCAACAAGGAGGAAGCATATTCATTCACCGCAAGTTTCAGGGAGACATTCACCAAGCATGGCTCATGCAGAAAGTCATGAANTGATTGTTTGCAAGTGTTTTGTTTCTGATGCTCACAAGGTTGAAACTCACAAGAGGAGAAGGTCAACTTGTGGAGCTAAGTTCTCATCCTTCAAGGAGGAAGCATATACAATCACTGCAAGTTTCAAGGAGGCATTCACCAAGTATAGCTCATGGAGAAAGTCATGAACGTGTTCCTGCAGAAGATGAAGATCTCAGAAAGGCTGTCATGGAGATGAGAGAGATGATAAAGATCTTGATGGAAAGGAACATATTGTCGCAAGGTGAAGGCTCCAACCCTTCAAGGCATAAGGGAAGCAGTGGTGACAAAACTCCAAATGGAAATGGAGGGAATGGTGCTTCTCCACCACCCTCTCCTCCATCATCATCTT
>JASDQU010313375.1:3307-13389 GCA_032191745.1 Picea mariana | reverse complement strand
ATGAGATATGATTTACATTGCTATGATCTCTAGGACTGATGAGCCCATGGAGGGAATAGTCTTTGATGTGCAGGACCATACCCGGTGGACAGGTACCAGAGGACCGGTACACATGGGGAGATGATTAGCTCGAACCTCCATGGGGCTGAAGAGCCCATCAGATGGTTGCTGGGATGGCAGAGGCATGAAAATGTCATGATGAGCCCTTGCATGAAGAAGACAGAAGGACGCCCTCACCAGGACACTTTGACAGAGATCGACCTAAGGGGATCACCCCCTGTAGATGAGATGATGGCTTTGATGGACAGGACGCCACCCAGGACAGGCTAGACATTTTCTGGAGAATATGACAATTTGCTAGGCTTATTTGGCACATGTAGCAGGTTGCAGGAGCCCCAGGGGGGCCAACGTTTTTCTCCTTGGATGCTGATCTTGCCCATAAAGGGCCAACGCCTCCCTCAGAGGGGCCTGACGTCTCCTTTTTTAGCTCATAATTTGACATTTTAGCATTTATTGTGACAAATAATGTGATAATGTTAAGTCAGCCTTGTCGGCTGTTTTTAATGACCTATTTTGTAATTAAAGGTAATTTGGATGATATAAATTGAGGACGTTGAGCCTCATTTTGGATATAACATAACTCACTCTCTTGTGAGAGACTTCTTTTTAGTCTTTTGTCTTGTTATTGGCTCTTGGAGTTGAGGCGCTACACTTGGAAGGATTATCTTTGGCATACATATGGTCTTTTTATCATTGGAAGGTGTTACAACTAGGGTTTGATAAGCTCATCATTGATTTGTAAGTGTTTTTCTCATACAAAACTTCTTGATTGAATGGTTGTAGTTTAAAATTCTTACATGAATAGTTACATTGTTATTTTTATGCTTAATCATTGAAACCCTAGGGAGCAAGCACACAAGTAGGTCATTGCTTCATGTCCCCATGATAAAATCTTGATTAGCCATTTGATTAAGAAGGATATAGCCTAGCCATTACTACACTAGTTCTTCTTTTTCTGAGTTAGATTTGAAATATAAGTTGAAGAAGGAAGACGTCCTAGGCCTAATTTAGTTTACACCTAGGGTTTTGACCTTTAGGGTTTGAAAAGCCTTGGCCCCAAACAACACTTTTCAGCCCTAGATTTATATTTCAAAGCTATCCGTTTTTGCCAAAGAGTCTTAAGGAAAGAGGGAGGAGCATGAGGCCTAGCTTTAGCTACACCGGAATGAGCCTCCTCCCCTTAGGGTTTTGACTTGGTGGCCCTGCCATTTCAGCACCATTAAGCCTAACTCTCCCGTCCTTAGGTTTAAATATTTCCAAGCCTTTAGCCTCTCTCTTTGACTCCATTTACCCAAGGCACTAGTCTAAACCTAAAACGTTGAGATTCTTGTGTTAAAAACAACCTCTTTTCAAACTCTTAATTTGAAACCCTAACTAACCCTAGCGTCATACTAACCCTAACCCTAAGAAGACGTCATGCCTATTTTGAACTCTTGTTTGGCTTAAAACGTTGTGGCATTGTCATCCTTTGATAGGATTTGAGTTGTTGATCACCTTCATTGGCTTAATTAGCAAAACGTTCTTCTCTTTTTCTATTAAAACTAACCTAGAACAAGCTTGACGTCACCCTCTAGTAGGCATAGTGACGCAACAACAATATCTATTTATGAGCATATTTAATGCATTGTGAGAACATAAGGATTGATTTTGTACATTGAATGCAAGTGTCTTTTTGTACTTATTGAAGAAGTAATATTATAAGCCATTGACTTTATTTGCAATCATTGACTTCGTCAATAATTACATTTATTATTGCTCATGTATATATTAAAGATAGTCATTAACAATTTGAAGTACTAACCACTGCTTGCACGTTTTAGTTTTATTTTCCTTGTCTCCCAAACAGGTGCCCTTTTCAGTGGAATACCTTCTTTTGACTATCTCTCTTGGCAGTAATTTGTGAAAGGAAACCCTCATCTTGATCCTTTAAACCTTAAGACCTTTCAGAACCTCAGATTACTAGGGACGTCTCCCTTGGGATTAGCCACCCTGAATAGAAAGAGCCCCCCATCGAGGTGACAGTGGGTGGGGAAGCTCTTCTTACACCAGTTTGGTCCTTACCTTTCAGCTATTTGACCTTGAATACAAACTGAGCGATAACACTACTCTAATTGTTTCTCGATTTTCTGGTTCATTAATTTCAATTAACTCCTTTTTCAACCATTCTTCAATGTACTCTCACAAAGGTGCCACAATGATTTTATGTTTGGTTTTAATCTCGAACAACTGTCTTTTGAATTCCCTCAGGTCTAATTCTGATTGATGCAATGTGCCATCCACTTCATCATTTCTGTTGATATACCAAACCAACCATATTTCAACTTCATCCTCGAAAAATTCTATTGTTTCGGTAAATTCATTATCCCAAGAAACCTTTAATGCTTTAAGTTATCCCATTAAAGATTCTTTTGTTAAGATCATGGTATCCATCAATAAATCAGGACCATCTAATTCCTTGGTAAGACCCACAAGATTAATAAATAAATCACTCTTTTTATTCCTTAGGGCCTCAGTTTCATTTATCATTTCTCTTAATTATTTAATTCTCCTTAACCAACAGGAATTAATTTGATTCATACAATAAGGAAAAGGGGGTTTTTGCTCCTTTCTCCAGGATTCATTTAAACTAGAAGCTTTAGTTGAAAATGTATTTACATCTTCCTTGAAAAATCTTTCATCATTCTCTAAATATTTTTGCATATATTATTTGAAATTATCTATTCTAGAGGAAAAGATACCAATATTTTGGGCAAGCTCTCAAATTTCCCTAGTTATATCAACCCTTTTTTTGTCAGTGTTTCATGGAAACCTACACATGATACCTAGCTAAACCATACACAAACAAAGCTTATCAAGAAAAGGAAGAGAGATACAATATGAAGAATGAGAATCAATGTATAGTATGATATGTTCAATGAGTGAGTGATATTCACTCATATAGGAAATGACATTTTATCTTAGGAATGCATGCATAATAGTGATGATCTAAAATTAGAAAGTCTAAAATAGAACTAGTTAGTTAACTCCCACTGAACTAGTGTGCCGAAAATAAAAATTTCTCCCAACACCCCCCCTGAAAATCACTATGGAGTAAAGAATGAGTCCCCACTACTAGGCCATATTAGGTACTCATGTACAATGCAACTAATGAACACTGAATACAAGTGAGGAAAGAGGGAAAACCATGTGGGAACAAAACCCCCCCTCAAAAGACAATTCATCAAAAGAAGAAAAGACAGTTGTTAGGCAATTGTGTTCTTCACTACAAGACAATCCCACAAAGTTTGAAACTTTTTCCCAGTGAAGGTATTGGTGAAAATGTTGACAGTCTATTCATAGGAAGGAAAAAACTGCAAATCAATGATCCTATCATGTACTAAATCTCTGATGAAATGCATGGGGACCTTAATGTGTTTGGTTCGTTGTCGTTGTATTGGATCTCTGAAAAATGTTAGTGTACTTTGATTTTCACACCATATGATAGTAGGATAGTGAAACTTGATACCAAGCTCGGTAATGAAGTGATAAAGACAAAGTGTTTGAATGAAACAATTGACTACTCCTTTGTACTTAGCCTCCACGAAATATAAAGCAATGGTTGATTGCTTCTTACTTGACTAGAAAATTGGGCCTGACCCTAAACTGAGAGTGTACCCAAATGTGGACTTGTTATCTGTTTTGTCACTAGCCCAATATGAATCTGTAAATCCTATGAGATCTAATGCACAACTATCTGCATAGTGAATCCCATAACTCATGTTGCCCTGAACATATTTGAGGATGCGCTTGGAATCCTTCCAATGAAGATCATACGGTTCCTGCATGTATCTGGAAACTACTCCTACCACGTATGATATGTTTGGACGAGTGTAGGTGAGATACATAAGACTCCCCACTAACTGTCGATACAAAGTGTTGTCCACTAATGGTGTATCCCTACCATCCTCAAGTATGATCCCATATAAGAAGGCTGTAGGTGCATATTTACAGTCTATCATGTGGAATCTATCCAGAAGATCTTTGACATACTTAGCCTGAGAAAGTTTGATACCAGAAGAATCCTGAATAATATCAAGACCAATAAAGAAGTGCAGTGGACCCATGTATGTCATAGAGAACTTGTCATGCAAAATATCTTTGACTAAATAAATGGTTGAAGAAGAGCTACCAATTATCAAAAGATAATCAACATAGAGTACTAAAATCATCACAGAGTTAGTAGTCCTCAACATGTAAACATTGGAATCATATTTATATCTAACAAAATCATGTGAAAGAAATTAAGAATCCATCTTTTCATACCATGCTCTATGTTCCTACTTGAGGCCATAGAGAGACTTCTTCAGTCTACATACTAAAGATGAGTTTTGAATGAACCCCTGCAGCCACTCCATACAGATCTCCTATTAAAGGTTTCCATGAAGAAAAGCATTCTTCACATCCATCTGGTGAACGTCCCATCCTTTGAATGCTACAATGGCTAGACACAAGCGAATGGAGTCCATATTTTCTACATGAGAAAAGGTATCATCATAATATATCCCATGAATCTGTTTAAATCCTTTTGCAACTAATATGGCCATGTACCTTATCACCTAACCATTTTATTTTCTCTTGGTCCTATAGACCCATTTTCATATGACAAGTTTCCTCCCTGGTGGAAATAGAACCAGATCCCAAGTTCGATTCTCTAGGAGAGAGTCATGCTCCTCCTGCATGGTTGCTTCCCATAGTGGATTCCCAACAACCTCACTATAGGTATGTGGATCATAATATTGAACCATATAGCAATGCATGGGAATCATTGGTTCAGAAGATGAAAGTACATGAGAAGGATTCACATGCTAAGATTGATTCCTCTTCGAAAGCAATGGATCCCCTGCAAGTTTTCTTGTTGCCTGAAGTGTGTAATATGCCCACTTGGGAATTTGTTGAATCTCTGACATTGGATCCTCATTTGGTTGTACTACCTTCTCATATGAATGTACATAATCTTATGAATATGTAGCATATGAGTGTGTGGAATCATCATCTCTGATGCCTGGAACTGATGGAAGCACAAGACTCTCTACCTGTTGCACTGGAGGTGCATGTAAAAGACTCTCCTCAAAATGAACACTATGCTCAACGATGACCTGGTCTATAGAGGGATCAATCAATCTGTACCCCTTCACATCATCTAGATATCCCACAAATATGCAAGGTGTGCTCTGTGGTTCTATGGTTTTTCTCTTTTCAGAAGGAATATGGGCCCATGCTCTAGATCCAAAGAGGCGGAAGTGTGTGACATCTGGTTTTTCACCTGTCCAAGCCTCAAAAGGTGTCCTATCCTCAACATATATGTTAGGTTCTATGTTCTATATGTAAGAAGCACAGTTAAGTGACTCAGCCCAAAGCTTGGAAGGAAGTGATCTTGCATGCAACATGAAACTGGTCATCTCCTTGAGAGACATGTTCTTCCTTTCAACAACTCCATTCTGTTGTGGAGAGTATGGAACTGTGTGCTGCAACTGGATACCAGCTTCATGACAAATATTCTGAACAACTTTGTTGATATACCCCCCCCAGTTTTTGTATGTAGGATCTTGATTTTCTTCCCAGTTTGTGTCTCTACTAGAGCTTTGAAGTCTTTGAGATGTTCAAAGACTTCATACTTTTGTCTGAGAAAATAAACACAAGTATAGTGTGAGTAATCATCAATAAATGTAAGAACATACCTTGCTTTGTTGATGGATGGATATGGAAATGGACCCATGAGATCACTGTGAACAAGATCCAAGGAAGAGGAGGCTCTCCTTTCCTTCCCCTTTTCAAACTTCTCTTCACGATGCTTGCCAAGACTGCATCCTTTGCAAACCCCTTCAAAAAATTGAATGTCTGGCAAGCCTTTGACCATTCCTTGCTTAGAAATTCGTTGCATGTACCTAAATTTTAAATGACCAAATATCTCATGCCCTAGTCTACTACTCTCATTAGCATGTGTAAGTAGAAAAGAGGATTCATAGTCAGTAAACTTAGTGAACTTATACAACCGTGATTTATGATCTACCTCACCAACTGCAATAATGGAATTGTCATGCATGTTGATTACTATAATTGAATATGATGTAAATTCAACCCTTTTACCTGTTTGAGTGATCTGATAAATGGAGAGCATATTTATAGAAAGATTTGGAACATGTAAAACATTCTCAAAACTTCCATTAGGGAGTTCCACTCCTCCCTCTCCTGCAACTACTATTGGAGTATCATCCCCCGTGAGAATAGGAGGTCCAGAGCATGAACTCAAAGAAGTAAAAACTTAGTCTTTAGCTTCCATATGATGGGATGCACCATAATCTATAATCCAAGAATAATATGAGGAATTAATTGCAACAAGAGCATGATGATTACCTTTCTTAGGAGCATTATCTTCTTCCTTCTTCTTCTTGACTCTCTCTGGAATGAATTTTCCAAGGTTGTTATGTTGAAGTTTTTGTGCCATAGGATCGATTTGTTTCTTCATGAATGTGGATTCTTCATGATTTGGTTTATTGAAATATGTGCATTTATTTCCCTTCTTATTCTTCCCTTTTGAATTTGAACAATCTTTGGAACCTAAAGAATCCTTGAAGGGTTTGGAATATCCTTCCTTCTTTGACTATGGATGTAATAACTCCTTTCATTTCTGCTTTGATTTCTGATCGAATGACCCTTTTCCATCATGCATGGTGAGTGCATGTGCTTTGGGATATTTCATGAGGCCCATATATATGATTTTTGTCTGCTCTTGTGTGAGATACTCAATGGACTAAGCCATTGTTGGCATTTTCCAATTTGTTCCCAAAAGACATCAACCAGAATGGAAATTGGAGACATATACAGTATATTATGTTCCTATCTTGGCCAAGATTGTTAGAATGATTTGTTTCTCTTGTGTAGACTTGTCAATACCACATTCATCCAAGATAAATATCAAATATTTAAATTTAGTAAATAAATCATGTATATTATCAAAACTTTTAGGGTCTAAGGTATTGAACTCTACCTTAAGCATATGACCTCTCATCTCATCCCACTTTCCAAATAGTCCTTCCAAGGTGTTCCAAATATCATTTGGAGTCTTTCATGTGGAAAAATGAAACCATAAATCAGTGGAGATTAACTCAAGAAGTAGTCTAGTGGCCTCATCATTACGGTTCACCCATCTGGTCTTCTCAAGCACTGATGTAGGTTTTGTTTCTATCGCCATTGTCAAATTATACAATCCTTTTATTTTGAGTTGGAATGCAGCCTTCAGATTCCATTCAAAATAGTTGTATGGTGTGACTATTATCACCAGAATTGATTGAATAATTTGCATCATCTCCATCCCTGCTATTGATTTTGAAAATATCCTGAAAACCCAGATCGTGGATTTAGAGATATGACCGATGGTTTTATGGAAACTATATATATGATAAAACAACTATATTTCCTAGAATATGATGTGGGTTTTGGAGAGTTTTGGCGATTATTATAATCCCTATGTTGTACATCTTTGGTCAAAATTTCATCCCGACCCAGATCATGGATTTAGCTATATGGCTATTTTACTGATGAAAACCAATTTTCTAGAGGGCAGTTGAATCGTCACACCTTAAAGAAGGATAAGTGCGACGAGGATGAATCGTTGCACCGTAGAGAAGGATAAAGTGTGATAATTGTGAAAAAATGAATCGTCGCACCCCAGGTGAATAATACGTTGTGACGATGTCGCACCTTGACTGTGTATGGGTTGCGGTTGTCACACTCTTCGACAGGGATAGGCTGTGACAATTCCAATTGTCGCACCTTTCGATAGGGATAGGTTGCAACGATAGTGGAAACTAGGTTTAATCAATAATTAAATCCTCTTTTTCTCTTCTCTCAATTTTATGGGTTGCTCCAAGAAGCTCGGCTTTGATACCATGTCAATGTTTCATGGAAACCTGCACAAGAGACCTAACTAAATCATACACAAACAAATCTTATCAAGAAAAGGAAGATAGATACAATATGAAGAATGAGAATCAATTTATATTGTGATCTATTCAATGAGTGAGTGATATTCACTCATATAGAAAATGACATCCTATATTAGGAATGCATGCATAATAGTGATGATCTAAAACTAGAAAGTCTAAAATAGAACTAGTCAGTTAACTCCCACTGAACTAGTGTGCTGAAAATAAAAATTTCTCCAACATTTTTGTATGGAATCACCAACATATTTTCTTACAGCTTTCAACAAACTTGATGAGCCTTTGTATTTCGTACTTCTTTATGGGATCTCCTCCAATTCAAGTATAGGTTGCATAGAACTTAAAGGTTCTAGGAACAATGGTGTTGGTACCATAACAACTTTTAATTATTTTACTCTTTCATTGAGTTCCAAATTCTCTTTCTCCATTTTTTCAATCGACTGTATTAATGAATTTCTAGTAGCTCCATGAAAATCTGCAATTTTAGATGGTGCTACTCCATCCAAGTCAATAGAATATTTCCATCATTCATATGACTTTTTATTCTTGATATTAATGTTTTCTAATAGTAACTTTTTGGTTTAACGATTGTAAGTTGCATGGTGTAGAGTGAGAAAATCCTCTTAAAATATCTCGGGATCCTAAGTCATAACATAATCAACTATTTCTCTCATCTCTAACAACCTTTTTGAAGACTAGTCAGGTTCTTAAATGATTTCATCCATGTCCATACCATGGGGACTTTCCTGGTCTTCTAGTGCGCTTATTTCCACTGATGACACATTTCTTTTTCTTTTTATAGGAGTGTGTGCAACATGTGTTTTCTCAAGGATGTTTCTTGGTGGGTTTTTATCTCTATCATCATATGATCCTCCAACTAGTGTTTTTCTAGTATCCATTCCAATGGCTTTGTTCTTCATTCTTGATGGAGTGATTCTTTGAGACGTTGTCGGTGAGTTAAGGTTTTGATTTGTTGTTTATTTTCCGTGTTGTTTGTTGTTCGTTGTGGAGCCTGATTATCTTCATGATTCAGGGGTCTTTGTTTTTAGCCGTGTTTATACCCCATGAAGAATTTACACCCCGAAATAATGTACACTCCTCAACGCAGGGGAGCGTAGGGGGGGTTACACGCCCTGCGGGGTCCAGGGGAAAGCGGGCCCCTGACGTGGGTTTGAGGGACAACGTTCTCCGATGAGGGTTAGGGGTCAGAGCCCAGAAAGGAATTTTTTTCTTGTAAATGTATATTGTAATTTCATAGTAAATCTGTACCATTCATTATAAGGTCATAGATCTGAAGGTAGAAGTTATGTTAGGGATTTTTTCCCTAGAAGGCAACCCTCTTTTATGAGGGAAATTTATTCTAGCTATGTATGATTACGAATATTTTATTTTTAGTGAGGATATTGTGACAGGAAGAAGAGGAAGTTATAATGGGTGTGTTGTAGGTTGTATCCCTTCATTTGCTAGATAATATTAAGGGAAGGACCTGACAATTTCTCTGGTGGAAATAACCAACACTGGGTGAAGAACGCATATCTATGTCTCTATTGTATTTTGTATATTTTGTGTTTTATTTCCACATTTGTTTTATTTTATTGCTTCAGATCATATTTTTCTAACAACTAGTATCAGAGCGAAAGGTAACTTGCGGGAAAAAAAGGTTCTTGGTTCGAGTTGGAGCAATGACGAAAGATGAAAATTTTAGGGTCGAGAAATTTAACGGCCAAAACTACTAGTTATGGAATATGCAGATGGAAGATTATATATATCAGAAGGATTTATTCCTACCATTGGGTCGAATAAAAAAAACTTCGATGACCATGAAGGACAAAGAATGAGAGGTTATTGACATAAAGGCACGAGAAACAATACGACTGATCCTGGTGGCGTCAGTGGCTTTCAATATTTTGAAAGAAAATACAACAAAGAAGTTGATGGATGCATTGGATAAACTGTATGAAAAACCCTCAGCGTCCAATAAGGTATTTCTAATGAAGAGATTATTTAATATGAAGATGTTAGAAGGTGGGTCTGTTGCAG
>JASDQU010313372.1:3483-13492 GCA_032191745.1 Picea mariana | reverse complement strand
TACAAGGTTAAAATCTACAGGGAAGGGCCCCAATTTTTTTTTTTTGGCAACTTTTTCTATTTCGGTGTTTTTTTCTATTTTTAGCAGTCTTCTAAATCAATCTCGAATTGAGGGATTAGGGCTTTGGTAACTGCGAAATACCTAAAATATTGTGTATATATTGTATTGTGAATGGTGAAATTAATACAATGAAGATTTGAGAGGTGTGGCACCAAGAAAGGTTGGTTTTCTCCCAGTTAAGGGTTTCAACATAAATCTTTGTGCACTATATGTGTGAGGCATTGATTAATTTCTATTTTGCTTGGAATCTGTATGCATTGCTTTACTTCACAGGTTTAAAACTTACATCTGGTATCAAAGCACATTTTTTTATTTCAGGGGGATGCCTTTGCTGCTAAGGGTTTGGCTCAGTCTTGATAGATCAAGTTTATCTTGGGTTGCTCATAGTGATTTGTGTCGTCTACTTCCTTCTGCTTCTTCCTATAGGTTCAAGTAGTTCTTAACTTTCATTGATGACATAGCTAGATGCACTTGGGTTTATTTTTTAAAACTTAAAGGGTGAAGTTTTTGACATGTTTTCTTCCCTACAAGGTCATTGTGGAAAAACAATCTTGACATTAACCTTAGAAGTTAAAAATAGATAATGGAGGTGAATATGTTAAAAAAACATAGAACTTACTCCATTGCACAGGGAATTCAGGTGCAACATATTATTCCTTATACACCACAACAAAATGGTGTTGCTAAGAGAAAGAATCGCACGTTAAAAGAAATGGAAAATTGTGTGATCCAATCTAAGGGAATGCATCCACATTTCTGGGTGAAATCCATTGATTGTGATAATTACATAGTTAATCACACTCCCACAAAAGCTTTAAAAAATATAACATCGGAATAATCATGGAGTAAAATTAAACCATATGTAAACCACATTCATGTGTTTAGTTGTATAGCATGGACTGACATTCTTAATGAGAAAAGGAAAACATTGCAGCCTAAAAATATATTTTTATTAGATATTTTGAAGATGTTAAAGGTTATATGCTTCTTCAAACCCATGCAGCATGGCATTTGTTTTACTTTACAATTTGCCAATACATCCCATATTTGCTCATATTTTATGTCTTTAATAAAAACGGTTATTTTGCTATATCCATACATCCCACATTTGCTCATATTTTATGTCTTTAATTAAAAGAAGATTCTACGCAAACAGGGAAAATATAAAACTGCCCACTGGTTTTACAGGTGATGAAAAATACTGTTATCATTTGTACATACAGTGGACAATAAATAAAATTGTGGCTGCTGGGATTCGAGACCAGGTCTCCACGGCCACAACGTGGAATTCTCACCACTAAACTATAGCCACAACGTTAAAATAATTTGACGACACTTATATATTTTTAACATTCTTTCTAGCTCCATCAACATTGAAATCCTTCACAGGGAAGATGGAAGAGATTCATTCTTGTAATACTTGCAAGAAGCTAAGTCTTCCATATCATATCCAATCATATTTCATAAGAGAAGCTTCCTCACATAATTAGTTCAAATAATTTTTATAGTCGGAAATTTATAATTCTATGTGCAACTGATTTGGAAAAAAAAAAAATAGAGAAATTGGTGCACCCTCTTCTTATAATTTAAATATGTGATCTCACCTTAAAAAGTGATTGCTGGTGATTTAGCAATCTGTAAAACTTTTATCATTAAATTGAGTTTTGTTTTGATCTGATAATGGTAAGACATATTAGACAATAATAAACTAAACAATAGAAAATATGATTCTTTAAGGTAATTTATCAAAATATAAAATACAAAATTCTTTAAAGCCTTTTGCATGAAATTATAAAGCACAGGGTTTAAAACCATTTTCATTTACATGATTGTTTAAGTTTAATTATGAGGATTTTTTGTTTTCCTGATTTGTTTTTAGTTTATTATAATAAAATAATGTATTAGTGTTTGTTGTATTTTTTAGTTACAATATTTTTTAGTATTTAACTGATTTTAATGTTAAGTTTAGTGATTAGTACTAAATTTAGTATTAATTTTTTGTAAATTAAAATTTATAAAAATAAAAATAAAAATAGTAAAAATTAAAAAACAAAATGAAAAATGGTAAGTGAAAGCTAGATTTGAACACAAATTATTTACTAAAATGCAAGAACTTATTTAAGCTACATTCCAAAAAAAAAAAAAAAATCATTAAAAGTGTAGATTTGAAATGAAACTAGACTAACTTAGTGCAAATTAAAATTTATGGAAACATATATGGAAAATGGTAAAAAATGAAAAAATGAAAATATAAATGAAAAATGGTAAGTAGATATTGAGATTTGAACCCAAATCAACGGTCAAAAGGAAAAACTCTACTTGAGCTACATTCTCACAAAAATATGCCACTAAAAGTGTAGATCTGAATTGAAATTAGACTAACCTATGTCTGCAAACAAATGAATAATGTAGAAATGAGATAAATATCATCATTCAATACTGAAGGAAAAGTAAGTAATGAGGGATAAATGAGTGCCAAGATTTTAACCTAAGTCTCCTTATTGGAATTCAAGGGCCTTTCCTAGGCCACACTTGTGAACCATATATGCCCATTAAACAAACCTCTCAAGATGTCATTTTCTTCTTCTTTCTCCATTAAACTCACAACAACAAAACAACAATTTACATTAATAAATCAATAAAAGAAAAACAAAGTAAAAGAGGAAGGAAGGAAGGAGGAGAAGAGAAGAGAGAATCCATTACCTTCTTCACGAAGGTTCTTCCATGAAACCTCAAACCTGCAACAACAAAAGAACAATAAACATTAGAAAATCAATAAAGTAAAATACCAACATAAGAGGAAGGAAGGATGAGAAGAAAAGGGAGAAGCCATCACCTTCAACATGGAAATGTCTCCATGAAACCTTAGCCTCCATGCATGAAACACTAAATCTACAACAACAAAACAATAATAAGCATTAACAAATCAATAAAAGGAAAAACAAAGTAAAAGAGCAAGGAATGAGAAGGGAAGAGATAATATATTACCTTGATCATGGAGGTTCCTCCATGATAGCCTCCATGAGGATGAAACCCTAGGGAGAAAGGAGAATAAAAGAGAAGAGAGAAAGAAAGAAAACGAGAAAAGAATGAGAGAGTAGAGTTTGAGGGGGTTTTGTGAGGGAAAATTAGAGGTTTTAATTAAAACAATAAAAATACTTTCACATTCATGAAGATTGAGATATGTGGCCTATTTTTTACCTTTGATCTTTCTTAAATTTATTTTTGAAAAGTTTTCCTTGCTTTTATTTAGTTGCTTAGGAAACTCAACACTAAACTCAGTGCTAAACCTGATGCTAAATCCAATGTTAAATTTGATGATAAATCTGGTACAAGAAGCACAAAGTGTAGCATTGACATGTGAAATAACATTAAATTTAGCATTGTCCTATGAAATAATGTCGGGT
Organism: Picea mariana; assembly: GCA_032191745.1. Taxonomy (NCBI): domain Eukaryota; kingdom Viridiplantae; phylum Streptophyta; class Pinopsida; order Pinales; family Pinaceae; genus Picea; species Picea mariana. The sequence continues at coordinate 10,025 of JASDQU010313372.1, read as the reverse complement.
TTTCATTAAAACTACAACAAAATCGCTAAAAAGTTAAATCAAAGCAAAAAGGGAAGTTAATAACACAATTTTGTTGAAGGTGTGCATATGTTACATCTGTTGTACACAAATATGCATTTTCACCTCCACCATCCACCTTCCCAAGGATTGAAGGTGTGCATTTGTTGCATTTCTTATACACAAACACACACTTTCAACCCCCACCACCCACCCTCCTAGGGATTGAAGGTGTGCATTTATTGCAATTCTTGTACACAAATGCATACCTTAACCACCCACCCTCCCAGAGGTTGAAGGTGTGCATTAATTTTCTTACCAGCTTGAGGGTGGGACTATATATATATAGTCCCACCCTCAAGCTGGTAAGCTAGAGTCAGATTGCTAGTGTCTTGCCAGCCCCAATCAATAATTGGGGCATGAAGAGTGTACATGTCACAAGTGGATATATATATATATATATATATATATATATATATATATATATCTTGCATTTTTTGCCTTGTTTTTCATGTCCATTGTTCGGCGGTTTTTCGGCACATGGTTTTTGTCGATGGTTTTCTATTTTCGGTTAAGGAATTAGGGTTGTTGACTAACCATATCATTGGGTTAGGTTTTTGGGTGCCGCTGGCTCTTTATGTATATTGTATTGTAAACAATGTATCACAATGAATGAATATAGAATATGTTGGTTTTCCTAGTTTGGGTTTTCAAGGGGAAAATATATGTGTAATGTGTGTATTTGTCATTGTATATTTTATGTTCTTTTACTGAAAATATGTTTGCAATAAATAATTGTACAAGGTTAAAATCTACAGGGAAGGGCCCCAATTTTTTTTTTGGGGCAACTTTTTCTATTTCGGTGTTTTTTTTTTCTATTTTTAGCAGTCTTCTAAATTAATCTCAGATTAAGGGATTAGGGCTTTGATAACTGTGGAATACCTAAAATATTGTGTATATATTGTATTGTGAATGGTGAAATTAATACAATGAATATTTGAGAGGTGTGGCACCAAGAAAGGTTGGTTTTCTCCCAGTTAAGGGTTTCAGCGTAAATCTTTGTGCACTATATGTGTGAGGCATTAATTAATTTCTATTTTGCTTAGAATCTGTATGCATTGCTTTACTTCACGGGTTTAAAACTTACATCTGGTATCAAAGCACATTTTTTATTTCATGGGGACGCCTTTTCTACTAAGGGTTTGGCTCGGTCTTGATAGATCAAGTTTATCTTGGGTTGTTCATAGTGATTTGTGTCGTCTACTTCCTTCTGCTTCTTCCTATAGGTTCAAGTAGTTCTTAACTTTCATTGATGACATAGCTAGATGCACTTGGATTTATTTCTTAAAACTTAAAGGGTGAAGTTTTTGACATGTTTTTTTCCCTACAAGGTCATTGTGGAAAAACAATCTTGACATTAACCTTAGAAGTTAAAAATAGATAATGGAGGTGAATATGTTAAAAAAAAATAGAACTTACTCCATTGCACAGGGAATTCAGGTGCAACATATTATTCCTTATACACCACAACAAAATGGTGTTGCTAAGAGAAAGAATCGCACGTTAAAAGAAATGGAAAATTGTGTGATCCAATCTAAGGGAATACGTCCGCATTTCTGGGTGAAATCCATTGATTGTGATAATTACATAGTTAATCACACTCCCACAAAGGCTTTAAAAAATATAACATCGGAAGAATCATGGAGTAAAATTAAACCATATGTAAGCCACATTCATGTGTTTAGTTGTATAGCACGGGCTCACATTCTTAATGAAACAAGGAAATCATTGCAGCCTAAAAGTGAGAAGTGTATTTTTGTTGGATATTTTGAAGATGTTAAAGGTTATATGCTTCTTCAAACCCATTCCAATAAAATTGTGATTAGTAGATATGTTAAGTTTGATGAAGGTCTCTCAACCTGCGAGCCTAATTCAACATTTGTGTTATCTTTAATTCCCAACTTTTCTACTAGTGCTCATATTTTGGTTTCTTCTTCAGATGATGACAATGAGGATTAAAATCCACCTCTGCTTGCTCACCTTCCTTTTGTTGGATTTTTTGAACATAAACCTACACCAACACCACAACTTTCTAGATGGGTTGGTACACGAGAAGCGGATAGTGATATTTCTAGTGATCCTTTATATTAGTGTTGTACACATTCACAGTTCCAACAAGCCTCCTCTATTTTGGCTCACGTTTTAGATAATCCTGATCTAGAAAAATTTGTAAAAGATTCTATCCATCTAGATTGGGATGCAACAATGAATGAAAAATAGTATTACTTAATGGTGAATGATACTTGGTAATTTGTAACTCTTCTAAAAGGAATAAAACATGTTAGATTTAAATGGGTGTATAGAACTAAGTACACATCAGATGAAAGTTTAGAAAGACATAAGGCTATATTAGTTGCCAAAGGATTTTCTTAGGTAGAAGGAATTGACTATATTGAAACCTTTGCCCCTATACCCAAAATGAATTGTGTATGCCTTGTTCTATCCCTTACCACTTCATATAAATGAGAGGTCCATCAAATGAATGTTAAATATCCCTTCTTGCATGGGGATTTGAAAGAAGAAATTTTAATGGAACAACCTCCTTGATACATTTGGAATGACTCCATCCTTGTTTGTTGCCTTAAGAAAACTCTCTATGGTATTAAGCAAGCTCCTAGGGATTGATATGATAAAATGAATAACTTTCTTCTTGACATTGATTTTTCTAGATGTCATTATTCCCCCAATTTCTATATCAAGAAAGTAGGTAACCATCTCATCATACTTTTTCTCTATGTTGATGACCTTATTCTCACTAGTAGTGACCCAAAAAATTTAACCCGTGTGAAATCTAGCCTTAAGAAGAAATTGAAATGATATAATTAGGAAATTTTCATTATTTTCTTGGCCTCCAAGTCATTCAATCCAAGGGAGGAATTTCCCTTTCGCAATTTAAGTATGCATGTTACCTTCTTCATCGCTTTCACATGGAAGATTGTAAGCCATCCCAATCTCCCTTTCAGTATGGAGTCAAACTTGTTGTTGCATGTACTACACCCAAAGTAGATTCCACTTTATACCATCAATTAGTTGGTAATCTTTTGTATTTGACTTATACCCGTCCTGATATTACCTTTGTTTTTGGTCGTGTTGCCTAGTATATGAAAACACCCCATGAGATCCATTGGAAAGATGCAAAAATGATACTTTGGTATATTTGAGGGACAATTGAGTTTCAGATACATTATACTTCAAGGGGGACTTCATTTGTTGGTTTGTTTCATTGATTCTTATTAGGTTGGTGACCTTGATGATCAAAAGTCTACTGCAAGCTATCTTTTTTGTCTTGGTTCTGAACCTATCTCTTGGGATTGTAAGAAGCAATGTTCCATTGCTCTTTCTTCAACAAAAGTAAAGTGTCAAACAACAGTTGGTGCAAGTTAATAAGCCTTATAATTACAACTAATCCTTTCGTAGTTTGGATTCTAGAAGCATTATCCGACCACACTCTATTATGATAATCAGAGTGCCATTTAGCTCACAAATTATCCATTTCAACATTACCATAGCAAACACATTGAGCTACACATGCACTTCCTTGGCAAGCATCTTCAATATCACATTCTCGAAGTGTTCTATTGCCCTACAGGTGATCAAGTTGTAGACGTTTTCACAAAGTCTCTTATAGAAGAGAAGTTTTCTAAACTTCAATATTTGTTAGGAGTTCATAAAGTTGTCATAGGGGGGATAGGTTGTAATGCCTCCTTCCTTCTCCTAGTTTTTCACCTTTGTAAATCCTTCAATCCAACCCCAAGTTGTTCTTAAGGGGGGGTGTTAAGATAATAAAACACTTAGGATTTAGTTAAGATCATCTTGGTCTAATGTGTCTTAAGGTCAAGTCTGCATATGTAATTATCGTAAGTGTGCCATAATTTTCATGAATGAAATTCATTTTGGTGCACAATACATAATTGGAAGGATCTCAACAACATCATTACTATGATGAAATTTAAAAAAAAAAAGATTCCTACGAAAAAAAAATGTCTAATTTTCAAAAATAACACTGTTGTTTCTTTTTATAAATTATCATTTTTCTTAATTGCATTCTGTAGGAAAATGTCCATTTTGGAAAGTGTTCAAATATTGATATTTCTATGGGAAATTCCTAGTAAAATACATAAATATTTTTCCAACACAATAATATAACATTGATAATTCGATGTGTAGAAAAAATATTCGAAAATAATTACCAAAAGATAAAAAGCATTAGTGTGAATATTAATAATGTAATTTACGTAATTTTTGTACCAGTATAATAATGATATGTCATCTAAAAGTGAATAAGATGGAGGGTGAGAGCACCAAAGAATAAACAATAATATAACAATATTCAAAAATAATTACCAAACAGCAACCAAAAAAAACATTAATGTAGATATTAATAATACATTAATATTATATTAGATCGAAATCTAACAGTGATATATCATTTAAGGAAGATAGAAGATTAACGTGCCAAATAATAAAGAGTACCATTAATGCACAAATTGTGTTATAAAAATATAGCGTTGCACCTATACTATATGAGTCTTTGTATGCCTTGAACCTTGGTGAAGGAGGAGAGTCATTTGATCATAAGGGCAAGAGGACATCATTAATGCATATGATGTAGATCACAAGGAGGGACCATGTGGCAAGTTGTGATAAGAGTCATTGTAGGACATTGAATGAACATGTGGTGGGATAAGTGCACAAGTCACATGTGAGGAAGTACAAACCATAATCAGTAATTGGTAAGTGAATTATACAGTAGAGATGGAGGAAATAAAAATTATGCATTATAGATGGAGGACCTCTTTTCCATGTCATCCACGTGGACATGAGAAAAGTGGCCTAAGCCAATGCATAAGAAACGGAGGACCTCTTTTCCCATGTCATAGACCAATCTCGGTGAGATATGGTGAGATTGAGATATAGTAAAATTAAGGAAATGTTGCATCAAATAATCGTTGGCCATCACAATGTATATGGCTTGAGCAAGGAACAAAGCTAATTATTGTAGATATAACCACTGAAAGCATTAAAGGTTTATTGAGAAATGAAGCATAAAACAAGTAGATTAGTTCCCAATACTTTAGCACAAACTTTATGTTGATACTGAGAGGGGGGTGAATCAGTATCGAGTACAATTTAAAACTTTTTTCAACTTGTACTTAAACCATTCAACTAAATCCAATGAGCAATGAACAATAGTATAAGAGTCACATCAATACACCAAAATACACCATGCACAATATATGAGAAATAATCAATAGTTATTGTTCAAGGGAAGTAATGACTTCCAAAGGTAGATACAACTTCCAAATGTAAAGGGAGGGATAAAACTCCAAGAGGAAGATACAATCCTCCAATATCAAGAGAGAGTTGAACTCTCCATCCTTGCCCCTTCCTTCCACCCAAGAATATATGAGAGATAATAAAACNAAGGGGAGGGATAAAACTCCAAGAGGAAGATACAATCCTCCAATATCAAGAGAGAGTTGAACTCTCCATCCTTGCCCCTTCCTTCCACCCAAGAATATATGAGAGATAATAAAACTTTACATTAAATCATCACCATCAACCAATCATCACATACAACCTGATAATGCTTTCTGAGACTTCTTCAATTTCTGCAATTCTTCAATTCTTGGAGTACTTTGATCCTGTAGATAATATTACTCAATGTATTCTCTGAAACTCCTCCAATTTTCACTCCTTGAATCCTCCCCAAAAGGAGGTTATAGAAAGAATGGTAGACTTTATTCAATTCTGGTCTATTCATGAAAGTGAACTTGCACATTATGCCCCGCGCTCAATAATTAACATCTGATTCTAAAACTCGCACACAAGAAACTAAAGTCCGTACTCTTTCCAATGAAATTCGTCCCACTTCATTTGGATTCTCGATGAAGTAGTTATGATTGTTTTACCCGAAGCACTTGTTTATTGACTAGCTTCAGGATTGGTCACAAACCCTATCTTCCACAGAGTGTATCTCCATAATTATAGTGAATCAAGAGCTGAAAATTTTACCATAGGTACCTTGATATCTCTTCTCAATACCATAGCGATTTCACCATCTGAATCATTCTAGAAAAAAAGTTATAGAAAAAATGGTAAGATGACCTGAAAATAACATACCTTAGAACACATCACCAAAAGACTTCATCCTCCCTTGAAATCCGACCTTATTTTCTTCTTATTACCTTTGAAATTTGACTATTTTCAAAAGAATGTATAATGATGTTTATTTATACCATTTATGTCACTTCCTTTTAACATTAGAGCCGACCTGACACTTTCTTATTTTATAATTCGTTTCTTTAATTATCTGCAGGGCCTACATGTACTTCTTTCTTCAATTCACTTTGTCATCTTCAAAAATTCATTTCTCCTCAACCATGAGGATCCACGTGATGTGTCACATACCATTGGAAACAACATGATGTATACTATCCATCCATGAGTGTTGTATCTGCATGTGCATTTTCCTTCATGTCCAA
>JASDQU010313366.1:0-13492 GCA_032191745.1 Picea mariana | reverse complement strand
GGTTCAATACTTCATCAAATAATATCTTGGTTGGTTTCTCATTTTCATGAAATCATTTGGTGATATTAATTAATTAAATTATTTTTTCATTTTGCATCTCATTTCAAAATAATAATAATAAAAGAATTATCTATCATTTGTTTGATTTTGTAAAAAACTAAAATTAATATTTTTTATCCATTAACTTGAAGCTTATAGATCATATTTGAAAGCAAATTATAAACCATGTTTGTTTATAAGTTATAGTTAGTTTAAATTCATTTTTTAATTTTCTAGATTTTGTTTTATTCACAATTTTTAGGTTATTAATTTAGGTTCCTTTTTGTTTCACAGGTTTCTATTATCAAATATTTGATACGGATATAATCATGGCTTGATTGTATTATCCAAATACGTTCAATATGATTGATCCAAAAATAATTTTGGATTGCTACAAATAATTTTATGAGCAAAAACAGATAAAATTTGGAAAGCCATCAAGATCAGACAGGCAATTTTGCAGAACTGATTTCAGCCAAACCGTGAGGAATTTGAAGAAACGGTTGAAAACCCAAAACCCAAATGGACCCATTTATCTTCCTTGCAAGGATTTTCCCAAAAAAATGCACGATTTGAGAGATATTGATGTCTTTTTACGAGGAAAATTTCAGGTGGCGAAAATTAATAGTGACGCCCAGACTGTTCATTCATTGTATAGATATATGAGAAAGTTTAGAGCTTGGGAGAATCAAAGAATTGGAGAGGAGGATTTTTATCCTTTCTCTTTTGTATACTATTGCTTTTGTAAAATTTTTATTTCTTTTCAAATGGAGTAATGGATGGCTAGAATCTTTGGGAGAATGGATGAATATTTTCAAAGAAGAATATGGAATTCCAGGTTGCTTAATGGCTTTTTTCCTATGAGTAAAATGGTTTTATTTTCATATAATATCTTCATATTCTTTGAATAATTGGTTATGCATTGATTTAAATAGCTTTAGTCTTTTTTATCAATAAATGGTTAATTATTATCATTTATGTATTAATTTTTCCAATCTTTAAAGTCTATTATCCAAAAAACTTCTTCCAAGACTATAGAATGGACAAGTGATTCCAAAAACTTAATAGAACGGCATATATTCATTTTGGCTTGAGCCTTTTGTTTATAATGTTGTTATTTATGTTTTCTTTAATCTTGTTACATGGGCAGGTATGATATCTTTAGATTAAATGATCTGTGATGTGTAGGAGGTTTATATTATAAATACCATCTATCATTTGCTTCGATCAAAATATAAATGCTGTGATTATATCTTCGATTTAAATAATGAGATTTATCTTTGAGTTTTAAATTGAATGATAAAATAAATAGATTTCTTCCATATTTATCTTGTTGTATTCATGTATAATTATGAGATCACAGGTTTATGTTTTTGTTTCCTTTTCTGTCATTAAAACCTAAGCTGCCAATACATGTTCTAAATTTATTTAGAACAGTCATAAGGTTCACTGCAGATTTCTCTCTTGGACATGGAAGTTGGATGTTCACCACTCATACAAATTCTTGGATACACCTCACTAATTTATTGACAGGATAGCTTCTTTGTATTTTTCTGTCATTTACATATCATTGAAACTAGAAGGTATGGTTCCTCTTTGACTATCCACATGTTCATGTTTCATTAACTTTTTTTGCAAGATTCTTTAAATTTATAAAATAAAAACAATAAATATTTTTATGTGCTTTCTTTATCTGCTTCCTAGAAACAATCATTTTTCACATCGATTTTCGTAAGTTTCGATTAAAACTTGCAGCTTGTAAATCATGTAAATAAACGAGACTTGTATATCTTCTACTTAAATACAACTACTACAGTTACATTAGAACATATGTACACACACACACACACACACACATGTGTGTGTGTGTGTGTGTGTGTGTGTGTGTGTGTGTGTGTGTGTGTGTATAGTGTTTAGTAATTAGTTAGTTATTTCAGCTCTTTTATTTATTTTATTTGTTTCTTCTAGGACTTTTAGATTGGCCAATAGAGCCATTAAACCCATTAGAACGAGTTATACCAAATGGCTTGGGTTATTTAGACAACCCTAGACTGGACTCGTTCTTCCAATTGACAGACGGTCATTTTTGCCCGTCAACGCAACTTCATTCTTGATTGAAGCGCCTCAAAAAAATCCATATCATTGAAGGTAATGAAATAAATTGGTTTGAAAACAACCCAACCTTATGGAAATGTATGTGGTATTGATTCTAGAAAGGTCAAATTCCTATGGGTATGTGAGGACATTGAGGTTTTCTTAATTGACTTTCCACATATCAACATTCTCATGGACATAGTAGTGATCGACGTTCTAGATGCTTGGGGGATGCTTTTATCTAAGATATGGTCTAATACTCTTATGGGTTTCCTTAGTATGGATCTAACCCATACACACATTCATATGGGGGATGGCACTTTTCAGATACTATACAATCGAGAGAAAGCTAAGAGACATGTGATAGATCCTAATGGTCCCAATAATTCTATAAAATGTGATTATTATGTACTCCCATAGACCATTGAGTATGATCCATCTAGTCTACCTTTTATGCAGGAGGAATCCATAGACACGCTTCTTCCATGGACAAATATATACAAAGACAAACTTGCAAAATACCATGGGAAGGAGCCAAAGTCCATCCAAAGTTTGAAGAAGGAATATGAGAAAAATGAAGAAATCATCAAAGATACAGTCCACACAAAGCCTCCACACGATAAGAATACACCTTGCAATGATTTAAATGAAGGAAGTATTGTACTCATTTGGGACAAAAGAAAGGGCAAGCCTAGATATGAACAAAAGGATAAAAATTCATGGCTTGGCCCTTACATCATCAAGAAGTCGTCTGACAAATAAAGGTATTATCTGAAAACATTAGATGGGAGAAGGATGCCACTACCATTATATGGGTCTCTTCTCCAACCTCACATCCAAGTCACATGACTTCTTCAGGGGTCGTGCCCTAGGTAAGTAGCTACACCATTTTGATTCCTTGTATTTGCATCTCGATTGCTCATACTAGTTTACATGCATTTAATTTTCATTTTTCTCTACTTGCACTATTGATTTAATGCTTAGCTTAGAATTTATTGAAAAATGTCGAAATTTTATTTTTCTATCTTGGTTGGTTTGTATTATGACCATATGAGAACAAGGATGACTAGCCCATTCGGCACTTACCAGTTTGATGTTTCCTTGCAGGCACAAGTCTACTAGGATATGTTGTGGTTCTCATGCACTCTATGATGAGCACATGTCCCCAAGTAGGAGTCAGATACTATCCCCATTTTGTGGATAACCAAGGAGATAATGTCTCGAGGCCCTTAGGTTGTAGATATGGAGTGTTGAGATACTACATGACCAAAAGCACCCTATTGCGTAGATTGAAAACCCACTCACCACCACAGATGGTCAAAAAAATTCAAATGGCATCCACCACAACAGCTAGCTTCTAGAAGGCAATGGGCCTTGCTCCATGAGGTACAAGTCAATATTATGGTGCACATCATTTCAGTATTCAAGCCATTTGATTATGTTGTATCTTAGATTGCTCTAGATTTCATAATATATGCTTGGACATTATGCATTTTTGTTATAACCCTAAATTGCACCACACATGAAGACCTGGAATCAAGCCATCTTACTTACTATTTTTTCCAAGCCAATACAGAACAAATCTTCTTAAAAACACAATTTTTGAAGATGTACGTGCCTTGCACCAATACTGCTCACATATGTATGCTAGTTGTTCCACTACTTCTGACGTATGTACACTAGTTGCACCATTACATCCCGCATATACCCACAAAATTTGCAAGGGATTTGTTAAGATTACGGGCTATTAGGTAGTTTCCCAACCAATTGATCACTTATAGCCTATCACCCAACTGAATAACCATATTTTTGTCATATAAAAAGAGGTTTTGGGGTCTCATTCCAAGGAGAAACATAGTTATAGTGAAACTCTGCCCATTTCATTTCCCCCCCTTGCCCCAAGAATTTGCAGCCACATTGTGAGTTTTGAGCCAGAATTCCCTATTCTTTCCCTTTTTCCTCATCCATAAGCCTATGCCCATTCTCTAGAGAGAAGTGTGGGATAAGAAGGATACGTGTAAGCAGTTGGAGCTTGGTGAAGAGGAGCCCAGGACTGGGTTCAAGGAGCATTCATCGATCTCATTTTGTAAGTAACTCTGTGAGATTAATATAAAGAAGTATTTTTTATGTCCTGTCATACGATGTGTTCAATATTCATGTTTGATTTGCATTTGGTTATGAAATCTAACCCATTAGTTCATATATAGAATGCATGTTCGAAATTTCTTGTTTGTATTTTAGTGAATGCAGGTCAACCTTGGGAGGAGATTTGCAGTCAAGAAGCAACCAAATGCATATAGATCGACACCGGACACAGAGTTTAAGGTAAGACTACCGGATCCCTATACTTTGTACTTTATGCATGAATGTGGGGTGTTGTCAGGATAGTTGTTAAAAGTAGGAGACTTTATATGGTTAGCTCTGTCTACAGTTTAGAACCCTACTGTAGTCCGTAGGGGGGTTTTCCCACTACAGCAGAATTGGTGACCATATTGGGGAAACTCTAGGGTTTTTAGGGGATATTTTTGGGTGTCTTAATCTTTTTAATCACCTCTTTGATTTCTCTATAAATTACTGAGTCTTTAAGGGATTCTAGTCTGCCATACCAGTACTCCCTGCCTTGTCAACTTTAACTATTGGTTTTATTTTTTGAGACATTATAGAGGTGTACGTGGCCTGCAGTGGGTTTGCCCACGTACATACACGTCGTACTTTTGGACAGCTCGCGTACATACACAGGTTTCTTAAGTGTCAGTTGTGTGCCTGTGTCAGGAAACTTTTTTCTCAAGAAGAGGTAGTCATCCTCTTCCATGATTGAAGTCTAACTTCTCAAGGGTTTCTTGATTTAGTCTTGGTCTCTGTAGTTACATTCTTTGAGCCTAGTTTTTGCATCAGTTTCTTTATCTTCTAATGATTTCTTGTGTTTTCATTCAAGGGTTTTTTTTATGAGTTCGTAAGTCTTTTCTGTTTTAGCCTTTGTGGTTCTTTCAGTGACTCCCTGCGATCCGCAGTAGAAATGAAGTTAGTTTCTTGGGTCTTGTCTTGTCTTTACTTTTCCCTTTTACTTGATTTAGAAGAAAAGAAAAGAATTCATTTTCATGTTTCTTATTTTTGAAGCATTTAGAAAAAAAAAAAAAATCAGCTTCTTGTTTGGTTAACTAGTTAGGTTAGGTGTCTTTACTTGTCAGTAAGAATAGTTCTTTCGTAAGTTATTTAATGAATACTTAGGACTTTAAGTAGCTCATAGTCGAGCGAAATTCAATTCTAAGTTTTTTCTTTTAAAAGATCTTAGAAAGAAAAATTAGTTAGAAAATTTGGTTAAACAATTTTCAATTTGGAAATCTTTGTTTTTTGAAGAAGAAGTAATTTTTTTCCATCATTTGTTCTTCTCTTTTGTCTCTTTACAAACACCATTAGTTTCATTTCTATTCCTTTGAATTAAGATAAACCACTTAAAATTAACTCTTAATTAAAATTAATTAGACTTGCAAGTTGTAGGGTCCATCAACTAGATTATGATAGAGCCTTGATTTAGGTTGGAAAAGAAACTTGTCAAGGCTATAAAACAAACATAGAAGTCTATGCTAGGGAGTGAAAAAGTCCAGTGACATGCAAATTATCTGGGACCCCCCTCTAACACAAGGGCTAAACACGAGTTCGTGTGCGGAAAGGTAGCAGAGATAACCCCTCCAAAGCTGAACCAATCGTAGCAGAGGAATGCATATAGGTGACTTATATTGGGTCTCGAATCCATTTGAGGTCCTCAATCATCTTCCAGAACACTTGCTTTCGATAACCTCATCAAGTTTCAAGCTTGATACCCTTCTCATTGCGGTCCACCCGACTGTCGACTGTACCCGCCTGGTAGTTGTTCATGAGCTGGCAACCTACTTGACTTTGATTTTAGGGACTTACACAGGTGACTACGGGGGTATACCACGGTACCTAGGGTAGACATCGGGCCATGATTTACAGAGTATAGCCGTAGGGTGCTTCCATGTTTGAGTTCCACTTGCACCGGCAAATTTCTCTAGTGTTGGTTGTTGGAACTGTTCTTCCAACTAGTAATAGTGGTTTTCTTGCTGCATCTCATAGGAAATTTTTCTAGTGCGTGCTTTGGTATTCAACATTAGAAAGACTTAGTGTTTTGTTGATCTTCTCACACACTGGAAGATCAAGATCTCCGTTATTCACAAATTATTTTTGGCCTGCTACTGGTTAACTTGGAGCCACCACCACCACCGCGAAGGTGAAGACTTGACCAGGAAGGGTCATTTGAGGTGACCAGGACACAGGAAACTATACCTGAGCCATCTCTGAGAGGGGAGCATTCATTTCTGGAGGGATCGATTATTTCTGACCTTGGAGTGAAAGCTCTCGGTCCATATAAATCTTTGATCACTGACTTTTCAGCACCACTTCTGATACAATTTTCCCCTCCAAGGGTAACACATCACGAGCATCAAATAATCATACAAGCAGCGATGGAAGAAAATGCTTCTACTTCATCAATGAGTCCTCATACTCCCTCTACGACTGCCACGACTGGGGGTGTTCCACCTCCTAACTCACCTTCGCAGGTCCGGGCCACTATGGTCTTGACCGCCTCTACCTCAGGTAGTGGTCTGATTCTTTCCATGGCAACGATCACTGCACCATTTACACAGAGTGCGACGGGCCCTCCGTTTTCATATAGGATGACCAACTTTGACATTAAATCAACCCTTTCCTACTCCACCCTACAGAATTTGGTTCTAGGGTAGGGAGATCTAACACTCCTCTACAAGGGTCCATGGGGGGTACTTCAACCCCCTATAATTTTTTCCCTTATGGCAGGGGTCATATACCTCTGTCATACCCCTCGCTTGGTGGTGCTTCTCGACAGTCTGCCTAGCCAAGTGTGAATTACAACTCGTTCGGAGCAGGTAGTCAAGGACCTTCTTTGAATACCACACTAGTGGGTTCTTTGTTGTTCTCTTTGTTTGGTGCATTTGGTAACAATGTATTCTTGTCCGCTACCATCTCGGTCGGGGGAAACCCTAGTTTTGGATCAAAAAATCTTGCGCAGGGTACTATTCATGCACATGGGGCACACACTTCTCAAGGACCTTGGAATCTGTGGCAGGGATCAGTTCCCTCATCAAGGATGCCGATCAAGGGCAACCCCTTCCATGGTCAATGGAACCCTGGGAAAGGCTCAGTAACTATGCCCATCGGATCGGCAGGGGGAAGCCCTTTCCAAAACCTTTGGAACACAACGTTGGGAGCAATCCCTTCTCATCCATCAACTTCCTATTACAGGAGTGATTCGATGATGTCTCAACCAGTGCAACATCTGAATGTTAGCCTAGGCCATGGTTTTTACTAGAACCTGGGCCAACAACCTAACTTTTCCTAGAAACCTATTTCCAGCCAAATCCCAGGCTCCTATCCTCCTATACATACTCAACAACCTAAACTACCATTTCTGGTGACTTTGCATTTTTCAAACTTGTCAAGATTATTGAATCACCTAGTCTGTCACGATTCGCGTTGGCTTGCTATGCCGACCAAGTTTCCCTTGGACATTCCAAAGTTCGAAGGCAATCCTAACGAAAATCCAGGCGATCATGTGACCACATTTCACCTATGGTGCTTGTCCAACTTTTTGATGGATGACTCCATCCAGTTGCATCTATTTCAATGCACTCTTATCGGGAGTTCCACAAAATGGTACATTGAGCTCGACCACTCAATATACTCTACTGTTGGTGAATTGCTAATGGTTTTCTTAAACCATTTTCAATTACCTGTGAGATACAATGCTGACAAAGAACTATTGGCCAAATTTGAGCAAACAAAGGCTAACCATATCTCTGATCACATCCAAGAATGGAAACACCGAAAGAGTTTGATTAAAGTACCAGTTCCACCAACATTCCTGCTGGAATGGTTCTTAAGTGTTTGGTACCCCAGATATCCAAGGACATAGCAAAGTCTGGGGTATTTGCAGAGGAAGAAGTGATAATGAGAGATCAACAACTAGAGCTGATTTACTCCCAGTCTAGTTTTCTTTATGAAGTTTTTCCATATGCGCCACGGTCTATTCTTGATTAGACCAGACACAAGTTTGGACCACATGCTGATGAAATTGTTGATTTAGCACAAACAAAGCCCAGATTTGTTGTCAAACCAATTGCAACAATTGTTAATACATAAGATAGTGGCCAACCCAACTCCTAGTTCGGTTGCTCCCCCTTCTCATACGTCGGATGAACATAGCTTGCAATCGACAAACCCAAAGGCCAACCAACAAGCCGAAGGGAAGAAAAAACAACAAAAGAAGGGTAAGGGCGATAAGAAACCGACCAATAATGCTGGTGGGGGAAACACAGAGAGAAATAAGTTGAAGTATATTTGCAACATTTGCATGGAAGACCACCTGAATCACCTATGCCCTCGACTCACAGAGGCCCAAAATTTATTGGTGTAACAACAGCCTGCAATGTTAACGAACCCATTTCCTCATGGGAAAAATTTAACTCAAGCACCTGCGAACATGGATGGTGGAATTTAGGGACCCTCTTCATCATCTAGTAATCCCTCAACCTCGAATATCTATATGTTGAAAGGTGAATCTCACATATCTACTAGGTCACATGATTATGGAACGCCAAGTACTTCTGAAAAGGGTAAAGAAACTGAAAACTCATCTGTTACTCTCAAGATCGAGAGAATGATGAATGAAACAATGATACACATCCCAAAAGGGGCGTTCAATAAGGATTCACATAATCCAAATGCGAGGGCCACCCAAAAATACTTTGTGGTGGAGGATTTGTCACAAACCCCTTGCGCAATGTCTACTTTGGAGGTCCTCCAGAGATGCCCTTCACAGAGAAAGGATTTTCTAGCCACCTTAGGATCCACTGAGACATGTAATCTAGAAAATATCATGCTTGATACAACCGACTTGAAGCGTCGTCTCCCATACCACATTGCATTTCAGATAGTAGTGTCTCACCCCACGAAATCATCTACTAGAATATTTTATATACGATGATTGATGAGGGTGCCTTGACATGCGTGATGTCATTGGCATGTTGGAAGGCCATTGGCTAACCCGTTCTGTCTCCTTCACCTACTCTTCTTACAGCTTTCGACAGACATTCTTTCAAACCACATGGAATCATTCCTTCTTTCCCCATGCAGTTAGGAGGTAAGACCATGTGCATCGAAGTTGAAGTGGTCGATGCGCCTCTCGACTACAACCTCCTGTTAGGAAGGAGTTGGACATATTCCATGCATGCAGTGGTTGCCACGGTTTTTTGGGTCTTATTGTTTCCACATGATGGCCACATCGTGACCATTGATCAATTGTCCTTCTCCCTACCTAACCCTTCATCGGGGGCATCCACGATCCCAATGATTGATAATCCACAGGTGACGTCGTCAACGTGGGGGTTGGTTTGTGCCCACCTCTCATGGGTACTTTTGATTACCCACCTCCTTTCAGCAATGTCAAAATGATATCGGTTGTCCCCAACCATCCTAAGGCTGAAATATTTTCAGTGTCATTGTTCCGCATGACTTACTTTAATGATCTATGAATTCTTCCTTCCCCATCTGCCATGATGGAAGAGACAGAGAACCATGGCATGCCATGCCCTTGTCTGTGGCAGAATTTGTGTGTTCTATAGTCTAAAAAGATTCCGCTGAACTTGATCCAACTCCCGCGTAGGAGTTAGATCCATTTCTCGAGCCTTCCTGGGCTCAAGGTTCCCTTGCCACTACCGATTCCTTAGACTTAGTATTTCCCTTTGATGAGGTGATTTTAGAGGCATTGACGGGTCTAGACAGACCCTGGTATGATCTCCATCATAGATCATATTTCCTCCCAACATTAGGAAGAATAGAGGAAGGAGAATTTGTGTTGACTATGACCGGAGATAGGTATTGTCCTATCAATACTCTGGCTATGCACGCAATTTATGCCAAGGGTAATATGGAAACCATCGCTAAAATGATACCTATCGATATCTCCAGAACCCCTAGCGTCATGGAGAATTTATTCGTCAGAGCAGACTGTTCCCCGGAGGAGATTCATATCTATATAGATTTATTTAAATAATTCTGCAACGTTTTTGCCTAGTCTTACAAGGAAACGCTAGGCATTGATCCAAGAATTGTCGAACATGAGATTACGACTTACCCTGATGCCAAGTCGATCCAGCAGAATCTTCATAGGATTAATCCTTGGAAAGCAACAGCTATTAAGGATAAAGTAGAGAAACTACTCAAAGTAGGTTTCATCTACCCCGTCCAATTGACTCAATGGGTGTCGAATCTCGTTGCAATCAACAAAAAGCATGGAATTATTTGCTTATGTACGGAATTTCATGATTTGAATAAGGCCTATCCAAAGGATAATTTCCCCACCCATTCATTGATCAGATCATCGATGAATGTGCAGGCTATGAGGTATTTTATTTCATGGATGGTTTCTCGAGATACAATCAGATACAGATCAAGCCCAAGGACCAACATAAAATAGTTTTTATCTGTCAGTGGGTTACATTTTCTTATTGAAATATGCCTTTTGGCCTAAATAATGTTGGAGCCACTATTCATCGGGCCATGTCTTTTGATTTCCACAATCTCAAACACCTATTCGAGGCTTATCTCAATGATTTAGCATCATTATCTCGTAAGAGAGCTGATCATCCCACACACCTCTGACTCATCTTTGAGCGATGTCGCTACTATCGGATTCGCTTGAATTCAAACAAGTGTGGTTTTTACATGATGTTGGGTTGTCTATTAGGTTTCATAGTGTCGAAAATGGGGATCATGGTCGATCCTCTAAAGGTTGAGGAAATAGTTCAATTGCCTCCCCCATGCACAATCCCTCAGCTTCAAATTTTACAGGGAAAAGACAATTTGCTTCGGCATTTTATTGCAAACTATGCTGAGATCAATAAAGGTTTTATGCGTTTCCTGAAGAAGGGAGTTCCTTTTCATTGGGACGAAGCCTCTCAGGTCTCTTTCGAAGTGTTAAAACATGCCCTCACATCTGCCCCTCTACTTCAGCCACCCAATTATAATAAAGATTTATTATTTTCTTATTTTATTTGGTTGTGGTAGAGTCAACTATTAGTATGGTCTTGGTTTAGGAGGATGATTTTCTTGAAGAAAACGTCATTTATTACTTGAGCCAAGGCCTGGTTGGACTAGAACTCAACTACTCACATCTTGAAAAACTTGTGTTGGTCGTAGTACATGCTGTCCAACAGTTGTGTCACTATATCTTGTTTTGCAAGACCACTGTCATTGTCATTGTGAATCTGTTCCAATATGTGTTGACACGACGTGTAATCGGCGGAAAGATCAGTATATGGATTTTTATCCTCATGGAATTTGACTTGGATTTTGTTTCTGTGAAATACAAAAAGTTGTTGGTCTTTTCATAACTTATATCGAAACTTCTAGTTGAGTTAGATGATGTTACGCCCGAAGAATCACCGATTAAAGGAGATCTTTTTCTAATTTCATCTTCGGACCCCTGGTATGTAGATATACTAGTCTATCTCCATACTTTGAATTTTCCCACCTCTGCTTCTCATGATGATCGTGGACGTATACGCCATCAGGTAAAATATTATCTCATACTTGAAGACACTTTGTATTGTCGAGGTGTAGATTGCATCCTTTGTCGGTGCCTTACTCATGAAGAAGTGGAACTCATGCTTAACGAATCCACACTAGAGCATGTGGTGGTTATTTTTAAGGGTTGACAACAGCCCCAAATATTCTACGAGTCGGTTACTATTGGCTGACATTAATCAAATATTGTGTTGAATCGGTCAAGAAGTGCCACCCATGTCAGATCTTCTCACAGAAAATGAGGGCAAATCATGCTCCCATGTTTCCCATCATCACAGTTGGACCCTTCACCAAGTGGGGAATCGATTATACTACATGCCACCCCCTTGAGCCAAGGGGAACCGTTATATCATTGTAGCAGTAGACTACTTCACCAAGTTGGTCAAAGCTATGCTAATGTTCAAATATGATGGAGAGACAACAAATCTCTTCTTGTTTAATCAAATAATAGCAAGGTTCGATGTCCCAAAGGAGATTGTCGTTGACCATGGTAGTCACTTTTAGAATAAAATGATGTTTGAGTTAACGTCAAAGCTAGGGTTGACACAAGAAAACTCATCACCTTATTACCCACAAGTGAATGGTCAGGTGGAAGCCTTGAATAATTCACTCAAGGTCATTCTACAATGAATGATCAATTTGGCCAAGTCAAATTGGCATTTGATTTTATACTCGACATTGTGGGCCTACCGAATGTCTGTAAACAATGCCACTGGTTTCTCACCTTTTCAACTTGTTTATGGGTTGGAAGCAGTCTCACCTATAGAATGCCAGATCCCATCTCTTAAGTTGGCAGTACAATTATTTTTAGACACTTCACCTCTTAAGGAACTCTTATTACATCTTGAGCAGCTCTATGAGAAACGACGTGATGTAGCCTTCGCTAACGAGGCTCACAAGAAGAAATTCAAGTGTCAGTATGATTGGTCCGTTCATCCTTGGATTTTCTCTGAAGGCGGCCTTGTCCTGGTCTATGACCAAGATAAGGATCCCCTAGGGGTAGGCAAGTTCAAACCCATGTGGTTCAGACCGTTCATCGTGAAGGAGGTATTAAAGAAGGGTGTTTATCGTCTAGTTGAATTTGAAGGGAAATATTTAGTGGAGTCTAGAAATGGGCTCTACCTCAAGAAGTGTTAATTGTAGGTGGGTATCCTTGGGTGACTTCTTGTATATATGTATAGTTCTTATACATTTTAGTTTTTCTCCTTTTGTTTTATGGACGTGTCATTTTTTATGTCAAATTTTTCACTATGGTAGATGTCAAGTGAATCAAATGTGTTCATTGGATTCACGGACGGTGCTAGCTAGCATACTCAGAGGCGTGCTTCTGCAGCTTGGGTGATATTCACACCTCAAGGCTAGTTGTTATCTTCTGGAGGTATCTGTTTAGGTGACACCAAAAACAATGTCGTCGAATAGAATGCAGTAATAGAGTTTCTTTGTGACGCCTTGTCACACAGTATCTCTTACCTTCGGGTCTACTTAGATGCACAATTGGTTGTGTCATAGTTAAATGGGGTTTATCGCGTTTATGATCCTTGTTGTAGGAAAATCTGCTTGCGGACAAGTAGATCGACCTCTAGAGCTTGACCCTAACCCTAGACAGAAAAGTTCTTAACGTGGACACTGAATTCCTTTCGAATCTATCTAAGCCTAATGCATGAGAAGGGAGAGTAACAGAAGTACCTTTTAACCAACATTTGTCCCTGCACGCTCC
>JASDQU010313364.1:8861-26099 GCA_032191745.1 Picea mariana | reverse complement strand
AAATTTACCATTGCGCGGTGTGAACACAAATAATAATGACGTACGCAGTGTGCGCAGTGTTGGCAGAGTGCAGATGAGTTTTGTTGGCGCACGCGCAATGTGGGTATATTTTCTCGCGCGACAGTTTAGTTAGTGGTGCGCGGTGGAGGAGTACTAAAATTTGGCATGGTGTAGCACGTTGAGTGAAATGCACTAAGAATATCAATGCGTGGTACAAAAACTGTGTGCAGTGGATATTGAGGTGAGACATAAAAGTACTGTGTGCAATTTATTGGCGCACGACACAAAAGTGTGCGCAATTATTGGTGCGACAAAGAAGTCATGCACAATGGTTATAGGTGCAAGAAGCACGATTTACCTTGTGGTGTTGCTACACATGGTAAATATAGGGGCACAGATTGAAATTTGTTCCCACGAAGTTGTTTAAAGGGTGAACAATAGCAGAAAACCAAAGATTATCTTGGACATTTTATATCATTTGAACGTCATCTTTTTGCAGCACGTTTTTTAGGCCCTTCAGAGCATTTTTAGCTACTCAAAAACCACGAGAACATAGTGTGCTAAGGAACTCTTTGTCTCTATAGCTCAAATTAAAGAGCTCGGAGAGAGATTTATAATGGTGTAAATTGTTCATCAAATGAAGCTTTTATGAGAAAGTTATAGCACAAACAATGAAGGGTAAATGTTAAGACCCGTCTAACTTTAAAGATCCATAACTTTCTGCTCCGGAATCAGATTGAGGTGCAGGAGTAGTCAATGGAAATATATTGAGCCATAGAAGACGTTCCAAGAGCTGAATTAAATTTTTGGGCATGTTAAAATTGTTAATATGGAAAATAAAGTACCTGTGGCATATCAATTACAATATGGTATTTTGGCCTAGATCTTCAGCTGGTTGTAGCTAGCAGCCTGGAACACAGAAAGAGGTCAAACTTGGACAGAGTATCCATAATATGTAAATGAGGAAACCCATTTGAGATCCTACAAAAATTCCAAGGAGTAGGTGCAAAAATGCATATTTACAGCGCAACATTGTGCCAACTTGAAAAATGAACAGAAAAATTAATGGGCAAATTTTTAATAACCATAACTTTCTGCTCAAGACTCCGAATTGAGCATGGGAGAAAGTGTTGGAAAGTGGAATATAATTATACACCCATAAAATTGATCTAGGAATTCAATTTTCTAGGAAATCAGAAGAAATAATTATGATATATATTATTGAACCAGAATGGTTCATATTTTCATGAAATTGTTGAAATGTTTAGCCTGACAAAGTTTTGTTGGTTGAACATTTTGCAGAGTTAACAACAAATAGATCAAATCAAGATCATCATAGATTCTAGAGGAATGGAAGAGGCACATGGGACTTAAATTCATGAGGATGAGATTAGAGGGATGGATGTCCATTTGGGCATCGAATGAACAAACTCCAATGAACATGGAGATGAAAGGAATGAAAACATGAATATGGCAGAGACCATTAAAAATTTACAGAAGGATGTCCAAAGCCATAAAGATGATAATGAAAGGATTATGAAAGCCAAGGAGAAACATAATGACTTCAACATGAATTTATTGGAGATATTGAATAGAATAAAAAAGAAATTGGATAAGAAGAGTGGCTCAAACAAATCTGGAAGTCACAGGCCTTCTGATGAGAAAAGAAGAGCCAGAAGTGTTAGCAGACATCACCACCACTCCCTGAGACATTCCAATAAGAGATCACACAGAATATCAAGTCCATCCCCTTTTAGGAAGAACAAGAGGTCTGGGGTGGATGAGCTATGAGGAGAAATGAACAAAATCAAACCTCCTACATTTGATGGTGAGCACAAGAAGGATGAAGATGCAGAGACATGGTTGTTGAGCATGAGAATGTATTTTCAATTGCATAATTATTCTTCTCACGCAGAAGGTAGAATTGCTATCTATAAACTCAAGGGAAATGAATCCATGTGGTGGGATCAACTTGTATAGGTTCAACACATTAAAGATAAAATTGTTACTTGGAGGGAATTCAAGAAGTATTTTGAGAAGAAATACTTGACTAAGAGATACTATGATAAGAAAATGAAAGAGTTGTTTGAACTCAATCTTGGGGTTATGACCATTGATGAATATGAAAGAAGGTTTTTAGAACTGTTGAAGTATGTCTCTTTCATCAAGGATGAGACAGTTAATATTCAAAGGTATTTGAGTGGATTTCCATCATTCAACAGTGACGAAATATAGTATGATGATCCCAAGACATTGGAGGAGACCATAAGGCATGCTAAATGCCTATATGATCAGAAAAAATCAAGGCCAACTTTCCAAAAATATTGGGAAGACAAAAAGAAATTCAAGGTGGATCAAAGGAAGAAGGGATCTAAGCCACCATTCTTCAAAAATATTCCACAGGGATAGAAAAATCCTAGAGAGACAAAAATGACTGAAACAGGGGGTCAAAGGCCAAGGAAGCCACCTATTCAATGTTGGGGTTGTAAAGGAGATCACATGTTCAGAGATTTTCCTCACATAGGTGAAAAAGGGAGGATTGTTCATAATGCACAACAAGTTGAAACAGTGGAGGACATGGGAAGAAATGTGCCAAGAATCTATGCAACCTTGGACAACAAGCAAGCAGAGTGTCAGTCACACATGATTGAAGTGGAAGGTATGATCAAGAACCAAATCATTGCTATTTTAATTGATTCAGGAGCTAGTCATAGTTATATAGATCCTAATATGGTGGAAATTTTTCATTTTCCAAGAAGCAAGCATGGGAAATCTTGGTAAGTGGAGATGGCTAGAGGAGCCAAAAGAAAAGTTAATGAGATGGTTAAGTCATGTCTTATGGACATGAATGGACTGAACACCAGGGAAGATTTGAACATCTTACCTTTAGGTTCCTATGACTATCTAATTGGGATGGATTGCTTGGACCAACATCATTCCATCCTAGACTGTCATAAAAAGGCCTTTACTTTATTGAATGAGGAAGGGACCCTAAGGAAGTGCAATGAATTCCCAGGGAAGTAACCATCCGAGAAATTTTAGCATTGCAGCTGAAGAAATGTTACAGAAAAGGGTGTCAAATATTTGCAGCACATATGGAAGAGACACCTAAAGGTAAGATGCTTAATTTGGAAGATTATGCAGTCTTGGTAGAATTTGAAGATGTATTCAAGGAGGTACTAGGACTACCCCCAAAGAGAGATATTGATTTATCTATAAATTTAATGCCTGGAGCAGCTCCAGTGTCAAAGACTCCTTACAGAATGAGTACACCAGAGTTGAAGAAGTTGCAAATGAAACTTGAATAGATTCTGAAGAAGGGGTATATACGCCCAAGTGTGTCACCTTGGGGTGCCCCAGTCTTGTTTGTGAATAAGAAAGATGGAACATTAAAATTGTGCATTGATTTCAGACAGTTGAATAAAGAGACTGTTAAGAACAAGTATCCTCTGCCAAGGATTGATGATCTTTTTGATCAATTGAAGGATGTAAAGATATTTTCAAAGATAGATCTCAAGTCAGGATACCATCAGGTAAGGATTAAGGAGGAAGATATCATCAAGACCACCTTCAGGACAAGTTATGGTCATTATAAGTTCACAGTGGTGCCATTTGGGTTGTGAAATGCAACAGTTGTTTTCATGTGCTTAATGAATGGTGTTTTCTGAGAATATTTAGACAAGTTTTTCATTGTCTTTTTGAATGACATTACTATATATTCCAAGTCAAAAGAAGAGAATGAACATCATTTGAGGATGGTGTTGCAAGTATTAAAAGAGCATCAGTTGTATTCCAAGTTGAGCAAGTGCTCATTTTATCAGAAGCAAATTCATTATTTGGGGCATATCATTTCAAAGGATGGGACAGAAGTGGATCCTGAGAAGATAGAAGCCATTAGAGAATGGTCAGCACCAAAGAATGTGACAGAAGTAAGATCATTCATGGGCCTTGTAGGCTATTACATGAGATTTATTGAAGGATTCTCAAAGATTGCACACCCAATCACTTCCTTACAAAAGAAGAGTGTGAAGTTTCAATGGGCATTGGATTGTGAAAAGAGTTTCCAACACTTGAAACAATTGTTAAAAAGTGCTCCAATACTAAGGATTGCAGACCCAAATGAAGATTTCATTGTATGCACAGATGAATGTAAATAAGGACTTGGTGGAGTCCTCAGTCAAAATGTGTTTGTTATATGTTATGAATCAAGGAAGTTGAAAGAGCACGAAAGACACTCTTCCACTCATGATTTGGAGTTGGCATCCATAGTGCATCCCTTGAGGAAATTGAGACACTACCTCATGGGGAAAATGTTTGAGCTAAGAAAGGACCATAATGGTCTGAAATATTTATTTGATCAGCCAACTCTAAATGCTAGGCAAACCAGATGGTTAGAATTTCTAAGTGAATATGACTTTGATATAAAGGATATCAAGGGAAAAGAGAACAAAGTGGTTGATGCACTCAGTAGAAGAGTACATGAATTGCATGCTACAACCATTAGCATGTACCAATCAGATTTGAAAGACATAATTATTGAGGCTGCAAATCAGATTTGCAATACAGGGAATTAGTGGCAAAATTATAGCAATGTATTTTGCAGCAGAAAATTGAAGAATATAAGCTAGATAATGATGAAATTCTCATGTACAGGGGTAGAATTTATGTACCAAATTCTCACGAATTGAAAAACATGATATTGAGAGAAATTGATAATGTGCCTTGTGCTGGGCACCCAAGATATCAAAAAACTATTGCAGTTGTCAAGAGCCAATATTATTGGCCAGGCATGAAGAAAAAGGTTGTTGATTTTATTGCCGGATGTTTGGAATGTCAAAATGTAAAGGCTGAGCATAGACACCTAGCTGGTTTTATAGAGCCGTTACCCATTCCCGAGGGGAAATGGGAAGTTGTAACAATGGATTTCATCACCAAACTTCCTAGAACAAAAAAACAACACGATTCTATCATGGTAGTGGTGGATAAGCTTACTAAAACTGCCCATTTTGTTCCAGTTAAGATCACTCACAAGGAAGTCAACATCGTTGATGTTTATATGAAGTAAATTTCCATATTACATGGCATACCCAAGACAATTGTGTCTAACAGAGATCCAAAATTTACCTCAAAATTTTGGAAGGGATTGTTTAATGGATTTGGAACAAATTTGAATTTTAGTACATCTTATCATCCAGAATCAGATGGGAAAAAAGAGAGGGTGAATCAAGTGATTGAGGATATGTTGAGGATGTATGTGATAGATAAACCATCAAAATGGGAAGACTACATACACTTGGTAGAGTTTGCTTATAACAATGGGTACCAGGCATCTCTAAAGATGAGCCCATTTGAGGCACTTTATGGAAGAAAGTGAAACACTCCGGTAAGTTGGGATAACCCAACAGAAAAAACAGTGGTTGGGCCAGATTTGCTCAGGGAAATGAAGGAGGAAATGATTAAAATAAAACAAAATTTAAGGGCTGCCCAAGACAGGCAGAAAAGCTATGCTGATAAGGGCAGAACTCACAAGGAATTTAAAGTGGGTGATCATGTATTCTTGAAAGTGAAGGCCAACAAAAGTTCCCTGAAGTTGGGAAATTGTTCAAAGTTGGCAGCTCACTATTGTGGGCCATTTGAAATCTTAGAGAGGATTGGTCTAGTAGCTTATATAATTGCATTGCCTACATCTATGTCTATTCATAATGTATTCCATGTATATTTTCTCAAGAAATATATACCTGATGCTAATCATGTTATTGATTTGAATCTGATTCAGGTGGAGTAAGAAGGCACTTTTCAAGTGCATCTGGTACGAATTTTGGACCAGAAAATCAAACAAATATGGAATCGATCCATAGGGCTTGAAAAGGTCCAATGGACCTGGTACAGTCCTGAGGACTCTACTTGGGAGAATGAGAATGCAATGCGGGCGGAATACCCACATCGTTTTGAGGATTTTTGAAAATTTTGTTGTATATGTCTACATGATGCACCGAGGATAGTGCATAAATAAGGGGAGGGGATTGTAATATCCCTAGGTCGAACCCAATTGTAATGTAAATGAAAATGTACTTAAGTTGGTGAGTTGTTTTGATATCATTTTGTATGCACATTTCATGGCATAGTGCGCACTTGTACTGCAGAGTAAAATGATGAACTGTACACATTCCAGGTTACCGTGCGCAGCATCTTAAGTGTGCACGATATTGAGTCTAGCAAGCCTTTGTGTATATGTTTTGTTTTATAGGCTGGTGAGCCAGTTTTGGGATGATTAGGTCGGATAGCCTAGATGTTAAAGGCCAATGCACCTATTTTGTATATAACTCATGATTAATATAAAATACATCGTTGCATGTATTCCGACCATGATAAAAGAGATGGGGGACTAAACTCCACTGGTTAGGGAAAGGGATGGGCCTAAAATTTAAGGAAAATGGGCTAAGCTAGGGAGCTTAAGAAAAAAATGAATATTATATTAATATTTCTTAAATCATAATGTATGGATAATTATTTTATCCTAAGTTCTAAAGTTGGGGACAAGTGGGCCAAAGTAGCTCCCAACATGACAAGTGTCAAGCTGGGGACATGCATACATATTGTGGGAACTTAGTTCGTTTTCCCATATTTTCCATCATTCTTCCCATCATTCCTTCCATCATTCAATCATCCAATAAATCATCCATGATCATGCACACACTCAGTGTATCTGGTTAGCTTGGGAGCTGGACTAAAGAAGCGGGTTGTCAAGCCCATGGGATGTTGAAGAGGCGGGTTTTCAGGCCCATGAGCAATTCTCTGGGTGAGAGAATTGTTGGGAATTTATTTCTTGAAGGTGTTAAACTGCAGCTACAGTGCTCTGAGACTTCTTGTCCGGCCTGTTGTTGAAGCCCAGAAAGGAAGTGGGGCAGTCAAAGGACTATTGAGCAGAGAAGGGGCACACTTCCTAGGTGGGACAGGCATGTGGGGAATGAGGGACTGTAGGTTGTTAGTTTTATTTGGCACCTAATACAGAGTCTTTCCTATTGTCCATGAGCATTTAGCCTGGTTAGGAATCCCTTTACTTAGGTGGAGTTTAGTCCCAACTCGGGGGTGACTCACTGTTGAGAGTGATGAATAGTGTGTTCTAAGGATGGGAGGTTTGTGGAAGGTTTGCACGCAATTGGTGACATTATTACAAAGATAAGTGCCAATTGGGTGATAAATTTATATGTGCATTGTTATTTATGTGCTTATTTTTATGGGTTATCATATGTGCGGTTAGAACTGTGTTTATTTTTATGGGTATTTCTTGTATATGCTGCATGTATATGTTTACTATTATTTTAGTGTGAATCTGTGTATTTACATATGTATTTGGATCTTTACATTTTATGTATATGCTTCCGCAAGAGTTATGTGTGTATATATTCTCAATTGCATGCAGTTTGATAAATTTATGTGGCTTAGTAAAGTTGGATACTATGTATGTTACAATATGTTCCACAGAGAGAATGAAAGAGTTCTCTGGTGTAGTGTGGCCGAGCATGGATGGTTGGGGATGTTACAGATTCATCGTCTCATTTAGCCTTTATCCTCTGGAGAGTTCTATTGGCCAGTCAGTGTGTTCATCCATTTTTAGAATTTTGACTCTGTAGCCCTAAGTGTCCCTCCCCTTCCTCTCCAACAAATATATAAAAACCCCCAAAACAAACTAAACCTAGCCATTGATCTCCATAGAAACATCAAGTGACACGAAAGAGCCCACTTTGAGCTGAGTAGGCTAGCGCCCAACTCTAAATCTGGTTGAAATGGTTACCTCTGTCATTTGTTTATTAGTCAAACATAATTTCAGAGTGATAACAAGTCTGATGGATGTTGTATTACGCCTTTCAGCCACCTAGGAAGACTTGTCCCATACTCAAACTAAAGTTACAAAACTAATTGTTTCATTGAGAGGATCTATCACATCCACCAATAGGTTCAGGATATTTTGTATAATTCCAATGCCAAGTACAAGCAGTGCCATGATCAACACCTGGTGCCACACAAGTTTCAGGTGGGATATAAAGTTTGGTTGCATTTGCAGAAATAAAACATTAGAGGACTCCATCGGAAGCTTCTTCCACTCCATTATGAACCTTATACCATCACCAAGGATGTGGGTGAAAACATTTTGAGCTCAACATTCCCCCCTTCCTTGGCTTGCACCCAATGTTTAATGTGAACCTCCTTTCGCCATACTTTCCACAATTATTGGACACCTCAAAGGTAGAAGAAAAGTTGACACCAACAGATATTTACCCTGACTCCATGGAAAATACATCCACTTATCATATCGTGGGCACACAAGTCAAGGACACTTTCAAAAATAATTTTCAGCTTTATCATGTTGTCAAAGAAGGGCAACTCCTACACCAAGGCAAGTGGCTCACCCGAGGACAAATTCTGTAGAAATTTCCTCATCTGATGGGGGAACTCAACACAATGGATACCATTGATTCCTAAGGGGGGAGGATTGATCTAGGTGGATATCGGTGTCCACCCACCTATTCCAAATACCTCACATACAAATGTCATCTTTTTAGTTTTAATTTTCATGTTGGCAGTTTTTTTCTATCTTTGCGGGTCCTAAACTTTCAGGGAAGTTTTGAGGCCCTAAACAACGGTTTTTGGTCCCGCCATAGTCGCATTATTTATTGATTCAAAGTGTGACATCATAATGTGTAGTCCTCAGATATACCTTTCCAATGGGCTATCCATTTACTAAAATGAAGATCATATGCAAAAGTTACGACCCTAGGAAGTTGATGTACCAACTTAACCCAAAGGGGCCCACATGAATTTTTGCGCTTCATCTCCTAGGGTTAAGTTTTTGGATGTATAGGGTTTTGGAATTCATTTTTTATGTAAAAAGTCCTTTGGATCCTCATTGTACTCATATTCTTGTGAATGAGCGCAACCTTCACATCTCTTCTTAGAGATAATCCGCCACCATTCTAGCAAGCTTATTTCAATGTGCATTTTACAGTTTCAACATATTTCTTTATTGAATAGAATCCAAGTTTTATTATAACTTTGTTATTTTTCATTGTATCTCTGCGTTAATATAGATATGTATTCATTTCGTTCTAATCAGAAAATATGGATCAATGTCGAAGGAACATTTTTTCAAGTTAGCATATAGCTTGTGCTGTCACAAAGTGTGAAGGACCCATTGAATATGTTGTGATTATTCTTCCCAATTCTTGTTGAAGATGAGGATATCATCTAKATACCACCACAAAATAATTGGTGAAAGGCCGCAATATATCGTCAATCAATMTCATGAAATTTGTTGGAGCATTTTTCAAACCAAAGGGCATGACTAGCCATTCGAAAAGACCTTCTTTGGACTTGAAAGGAGTCTTCCATGCATCAGATTGTTCTATTGGGACCTSGTGGTAGCCAAAATTCAGGTCAATCTTATTGACCTGAGTTGGTCAAGAAGGTTGTCAATTCAGRGAATTGAGTACTGGTTCCTTACTCTAATTTTTTTTAGGGCCCTGTAATCAATGCAGAGTCACCAAGTCCCATCTTTCTTTTGCACKAGTACAATTGGGCTCATGCAGGGTGAGGATTTGGTTCAGATGTGCCCCTTTTGAAGTAGATCTTGAATATATTTSTTGATTTTCTCATTTTCCATCAGAGATCGACGATAGACTAGCCCATTGGGTAGTTGAGGTGCACCGAGGATTAGAATCATTGAATGTTTGACTTGACATTGCAATGGTAGCTCATTGGGTGAAGAGAAGACATATTTGTATTCTTACATGAGAGGCCATGTGCAGACAACATGGATGTGGCTAGGACCTTCTGTTCACTTTTGAGAGAGAATTRTGAAAGAAAAAATAATCCCAGTCTGGGGAATGCCCTTCCTGCATTGCTTAGCAGATATTAAAGAAATGGCGATAGGAAAAGCTACCTCTGGTATTCTATACAATTGTCTACCTAAAGTAATAATAACACTATGAGGTCTAGAATCATATACAACATATCGTTTCCACAAGTATGGTTGGCCTCAAAGAACATCACAAACTTCAAGGGGGAAAATATCACACAATACCTCATCCTTGAATGGATTGATATCGTAGAGAGGAAGATACTATTGGTTGATGAGAATATATATTGCTTGGAAGAACCACCGGATGGTATAGGGTTGCAGGTGGGGTGTCGTCGTCAAGTTCAACTACTTGAAAACCTCTGCTAAGATCAAGTTCTTTTGAATTCTGCTATCGACAATGAAATGTAACAGAGCACCCTTCACATACATCTATGAGTGAAAAAGGCGTTCACCTTCCTTTGGTTCTTCTGGTTCACTTGGTTGGACCTTGGTGGTAGAGACGATGGAACTAGGTTCTGCATCAATTATCTTCTTCCCCTTGTATGGATATGATTAAGAGTTGGAACCTACCTATGAATCTGAGGCTTTTAGCTCGGCCACCATTGAATTCTTCGAGTGACATTCATCGATGTAATTCCAAGGGATTTTATGGAATTCACACCACTTCCTAGTGTATTTCTTTGTCTTCTCATTATGCTTCTCTATTTGCATATTGGACTCATTTTCATGATGGGTTCCATCCTTGCTCTGTCCTTTGTTCTGTGGGTTGAGGCCATCTTTTCCCTACTTCTTTAGTGATGAATTTATAGATCCAAACCCTTGCCTCTTCTGTTTAAATTTCTACTCCATTTTGACAACATATCGATAGGTCGCACCCAATGATGAGATATCCAAAAAAACCATTTCTATTCTGATGTACCTATGAATATATTCATTCTAATTAAGAACCATATGTCATTTGAAGTCTTTGATACCTACCTTGGTGCGCAAGGTATGGATGATATTTGTGAAATCTTGTATTTTTTAGTCCTTTTCCTATTGTAGTGTGGTCCACTTCGTATATTGGTCATCGCAGCTTCCAACAGGGTATTTGTTCCTTAATATCATCCCTGAAAGAATACCAAGTGGGGTTGACTAAAAATATTGCAGATTCCTCAGTGGCATTTTTCTCATAGTAAGTTTCCCACCAATCCTTGACATGGGGGACAGGCCAGAGGAGCACACAGGTAATATTTTCTCTATTAGAAATGTTAAGGATGGGAAAATGCTCTTCTAGAAGATTCAACTGATTATCTAAAATATTTGCATCTATCTGGCCTTCAAATAAGGGTATATCAAAATTGACTTGTACCTTGAAGAGGGAAGTTCCTCCAAAGTGGTCGCTTGATGAAGATGTGTCGCATGTTGGAAGCCATCGCAGGATCTATGCAAAGTTGTACATAATCCCGTTCCTTTTTTGAGTGAGGGATTCCTTGAGAAACAGTTTAAAAGGATATCCTAAACCATCATATCTCTTTTCTTCCACCATTGAAGGCCATTGTGATTGGTGGGGACAGTCTTGCAAGGGCTCAACAACTTCAAGTGTCAACTCCTTATACCCTGACCTCGTTGGGAACATGCACAGAGAAACAAATAAAGAGAAGACTTCTTTGATACCATTGATCCAGATTTATAAATGGAACAAAATAAAATGAATATGTATAGCAAAGAAACACACATAAATACAGTAAAACCTGACTTATATTAATAAAGAGAACCTGCTGAAACTGGAAAAATGTAGACTAAAACAAACTTGCTCGAATGGTGGCATCTTATCTCTTAGAATAGATATAACGACTAGGATCATTTGTAAGAAGATGAGTCAATGAGGCTCTAAAGTCCTTTTTAATATAAAACATAAATGAGAAAACCATAAACATCCAAAACCCTAACCCTAGGAGATGAAACACCAAAAGGCTTGTGGGCCCCGATGGAGGTAATTGATACATCAACTTCCCGAGGGTGTAACATTTGCATACAATATTCATTTGGAGCGCTCGATACACCATTGGAAAGGTATAATCGAGTCGTACATATTAATTTTGGTTTGAAATCTACTTCCATTTACATATTAAGCCTTATCGAGCCAAAAAAAAAAATCATTTAGGCCCTCAAAACGGCCCAAGATGTTTGGGACTCAAAAAAATATAAAAAAACTACCAAACTGGAAATTCTTCTTTGAGCTAGTGGAATAGGTGTTGTGGCCATCAATATCCACCTATATCATACACTTTGATACCTTTCCAATGGTGTATATCGTAAATCAATAAGATATCATATGAAAACATTATTCCTCTCGCAAAATGACATACCGAGTTGACCACCATGGCTTGAGAGGATACCACAACAACCCTCGTTACTCATGCATATGGGGCTAGCCATGTATGCAATTTCAAAAATATTCTATAAGTTTAAAAACCCTATCACAATTGATGGTTGAGGAAGTAAAAAACCTACCCCTAGATGGTATTAGGGTATGTTAAATATTGGGCCACTAGGAGGATAAGGGGTTCCATTATTTTGCATTGTATCTTGTTCCATTGCTAAGAAAAAAATCTGATAGTGGTATTGTGTGAGCATAACAAAGGAGGATAGATTTTGTAGAAGCCATACATGCCACGAACCAAAGGAAACTCCACAAATACTACCTCTTTTTTTGTACTTGCATCATTTTTATACCAGAGAAAAGAGAGCAGATAAGCCTCACCTTCTAGTTGGGTTTTCTCCTGTATTGGGTTTCCCCGGTCATGTCTTGTGTTTATTTCTTGATGGAGAGTGTTTCTTTATTTGTACTTGCATAATTTGTATACCAAAGAATAAAGAGAAAACAATCCTCACCTTATAGCTGGGTTTTCTCTCGTATTGGGTTTCCCAGGTCATATCTTGTGTTTATTTATAGATAGTGTGTGTATTTATTTCTATTCTTTATTTTTTGCATTTGAACTATTTCATATTTTTTTCTTAAGAAGAAAACTAGTAATGAAGAGTCTGAGTTCTACAAGAAAATTAACCTTAATATTAAATATTTCAATTATTTRTTAGAGATGTTGTGAYGAACTTTTCTAGTGGAATATCCATGACATTTTACAGATCATATTGGTATCAGAATAGGTTTTTCTTTTGGGAATTTATGGGAGGTTGMAGGATCTAGAAATTGACTTGAAGAGAAGTCCATAAAACCCTAGCCATGGTGGACGCATACGTTCATAACAACCCTCYAGATCTAAGAGAAAAGAGATTTGAGAGGTTGGAAGTGCAAGTTGTTGACATCAATTGCAATATGAACCCCCTGAAGGTAGCTCTATCAAGCAAGCTCAKATTGTTTAGAGATGATGGAGGCTCTAACTCAAAAATCAGATCGAAGGGGAAGTCGAAATATCAGGAAGACTCAATAAAGGAGTTGTAGAAATAATATGAGAAATATCATCCAAGTTCGAGTGTCATGAATCCTTTAYAGTCCCTATTCAATATGGAACCAAAAGTCAACATAAATCCATACCAAGGTGAGATAAATGCATTAAACATGAATCATTGGCTATAACAACTAGAATTTTATTTTAGTGTTCACCATATAGATGAAGAGAAGAATATTTCATTTGGTATATCAAAGTTAGAGAGCCATGCTTTAACCTTGTGGGAAATACATACATAAAAACTTAGGGTGGAGGTGGTCCACCAGTAACTAGGTGGTAGGACTTCAAAACCCTCATCAAGTCCCAATCCTACCCCAATGGGTATGTAGAGGAGAAATGGATATGGTGGCACTACTTCAACCAGAGGCAAGGGAAGAGTGTACATGATTACACCACTGAGCTCAAAAATATGGCCATGATGTTGGGTATCTCTCCAAAGAACCTATATGTACTCTTCTAGTATCTAGGTGGTTTACGTAGTCATATAAGAAAGTAGGTGATGCTCTTCAAACCAAGGACAGTGGATGAGTGTAACTTCCTTGATCTAGATCCCTTTGTAATTGTACAAATAGGTTGGTGAATCGTTGTAACCAAGTTTAACTGTAACGTGCATTTAGGATGGTGAATCATTGGCATTAAGTTTTGATGTTGTGTGCATCAGAGTAGTGCGCGAAAAAGTTTTATCAAAGATAGGGTGCGCACATTTTGTGTGTTGTGCACACATGGGTAAGTGTGCACATTGTACCATGTTGGACACACTTGGATAAGTGTGTGGTAATGACTTGGAAGTGCACAGAGTTGAGTTATATATATATATATATATATATGAGGTCAGAGAGAATATGTGATTAAGAGGCTGGTGAGCTTGGACACATATAGGTCAGTGTGCCAATCCATGTAAATACAATCATGATTATTAATATAATATTGCATCAGTACAAACAAATTGACTCAGACGAAAAGATATGGGGGAAGACTCCATCGAAAAAAGGAAAAGGGTGTGATTCATAAGTCTTGGGGGATATTTTAATAATATTTCTGAAAAAGTGTAATGTGGATATGTTTTTATCCTATGTTCCCGAGGGTAGGGAATGGGTCACCGAGTGGCTTAAAGCTACTTCTAAATGTTACAAGTGTCAAGTGGAAGACATGAAATATATATTGTTGATCTTAGTGTATTTTGGGTATTATTATGATTATTATTCACGTTTCAATCTCTCGTGTGCAGAAGGGGGTTGGAATATATGAAAAATATGATTATTACCTTATCTTCTGAGAGAAGCTTGTAAGGAGTTGTGGGATATAATATGAGTTTATTGTCAAGGGACATGTTGACAGACTGTGAGTAGTCTTTCTGGGTGAAAGACTGAGCAGTCTCTCTAGCTGAGAGATTGGTTCTTGTGAAGTAGTCGTCATACGCAAGAGCATACTCTCCAGGTGAGAGTATTGTTGTGAGTTGTTCCTTGGTGCATTGAGCATTAGTCATAGGCCTCAAAGACCTCATGTTTGGCCTGTTGCTAGTAACCCTGGGAAGGAAAGTGGGGAATCCAAAGGAATGTTGAGGAGAGAAGGGGAACACTTCCTTGAGTGTGACAGGTGCATGGGGAATGATGGACTATGGACTAGTTGTAGAAGAGGGCATCTAGGACTAAGAAATTCTTCTGAGAGTCAGACCTTAGTGTGTCACTAGAAATTTTTTTAACCGATGGAGTTGAGCCCCATATTAGGGGTGACCTATTGCTGAAAGCTTATGAACAAAAACATCTATGGATGGGAGGAATGTCTGAGTCAAGGCCACAGTTGGTGACTTTTATAAAAGATAAGTTTTATTTATGTGTTTGTATTGTTTACTGTGATCATCTTTCTCTATGTTGGATAAGGGTTAATTGTAATATGTTGTTGCATGTAAGTATTTGTTGTTATTTTGTTTAAAATTGCTTTCACTTGTAAGTATGATGCTTATAATATGTATTTGTAGTTTTGTTTGGATACGACCAATGTGGTTAGTCTTTCTTGTTAATTTAACGTTGTAATTTTTCTTATGATTCATCAAGAATAGGATTGAGTGGTCGAGTGTGTGAGATGGTATCCTATGTACACCAAGAGGTTGGAATTTGTGTGTGCGGACAAAGAATTAGATTCTATGCACAATGAAATCTGAGTTGGTGCATGACACTTATATGGTTGTGTGTGGGGTTTTGTTGTGTGAACAATATGCCGGTGCACGCAATTGGTGTGTGTAGTTTTGATTTACTTCTGTTGCTTAAGGTTGTATTAAAAAGAGTATGTTACTTTCGTTGTTATAATTTATGTGTCATGACTCAAGTTTGAGTTGACTGCATTACTTCAAGTGATACTGTGCAGACTTATGTTAGAGTATAATCTGCGCAATGAAGATTCAGAGTAACAACACTCAGTGGTATGTTGAGGATGTTATAGTTTGGTTGATAGAGATATAGAAGTTGAGGTTGTGTGATGTGGACCAACTTGGGGTGGATGAGGATGTTACAAAGTGGTACCATGTGAATATCAGAGTGTTGTATGAAGTAGCATGGCCTAGCTTGGGTGGATGGGGATGTTACAAAGTGGTATCAGAGCCATTTTTTCAGCACTGGACTTGTATGGGACAGATACTAGRATGAATAGATGTGTGCACTAAKAATTTGTATTCCGTAGTGAAGAGTTTATTATTGTGTGGAAACCATTGGTGTGCGATATAGAGTTGTGATGCACACAAAAATAGTGATGCGCAGGTGTGTGTACTAGAGTTTGGAATGATAAAATAATCGAAGAARTCTAGTGCAATGATTCTGACAAAATGGTGCAAAGTTTTGATGTAGTCGCTGCATGAAATCATCTAACAAATCTTAATTTCTTGTACATTTTACAGAATTTTCAGCTAATAGAGTAGGAAAAAGTTAGTGGAAAAGGTTAAAAGCATGGAATATGCATAGAGGACTTACAGTCTTGATGATGAATTTGGAGATCTGTATGTCGGTTTAGGTGGTGATGGTACATAGTCCAAGGGGGAGTGCATGAACTTGGTAGAAACCATAAAGGGACTACAAAAATATGTCTAGAGATATAAGGTTGATAATGAAAGGTTTATGAGATCCAAGGAGAAACAAGATGATTTCAATGTAGAAAATAAAATGGATAAGAATACATAAACGATTATATAAATAAGTTGCAGGCCTCATGATGAGAAAATAAGAGAAGAAAGAAGTGTTGGTAAGCATTCTTTCAGGAAAGCGTGCAGTAGTTCGAGTCGATCTGTTAAGAACCTAAATAGATCTACAAATATAATCACCACAAATACTGAATACAAAATAGATCCACAA
Organism: Picea mariana; assembly: GCA_032191745.1. NCBI lineage: Eukaryota > Viridiplantae > Streptophyta > Pinopsida > Pinales > Pinaceae > Picea > Picea mariana. The sequence continues at coordinate 9,447 of JASDQU010313364.1, read as the reverse complement.
AGCAAGATAGAAGAAACCACACTTTATTATCACCAAACCCTTGAGGTAGGGAAACACCATACAATGGATCCTATTATGGAAGGGATCATCTCCTATTCACTTGCCTCTTCGAGGGGCATCCTCCTATTGAGCTACAACTCACAATACGATAATTCTCTTCATGTCTCATTACATTGCTTGAACCCCTTTATATAGTGCTACCATCACCTAAGAACATTCTATAAGAGGAATCTTCTAGAAGTAGAACCTTCCAAGAAGTCCTCTTACATTTATTATATCTAATTACCCATTTATCATATCTAACTACCATAGTGGGCCTTATTTAACAATATAGTGGACCTAGTCCACCTTACATTAAATGACCTCCACTATTATCACTATGGGCCCTCTGGCCCCCCCCACTACCTCTCTAGCTACCTTACATTGCACCCCCCTTATGAAATTGTTGTCCTCAATGCTTTATGTACAACCATATACCAGGGTCCCATGGATAATTGTGGACCATAATGTTGAAGAAGACTGGAGGACCAAGGTCCCATGTAGAAAGGAAAGCCACCATGCTGAAGTAGTCCAACCACCATTGTAA
>JASDQU010313362.1:2656-13372 GCA_032191745.1 Picea mariana | reverse complement strand
AAAAGCGTTGTGCAGATAAGAGAAAGACAACTATAAAATTTAAAGTGGGAGAGGATGTATTTTTGAAAGTGATTCCCAAGAATATCTTATTGAAGTTGGGTTGTTGTACCAAGATAGCAACCATATCTTGTGGTCCATTTGAAATATTGGACATAATAGGACTAGTTGCATACATGCTTGCATAAAGTATTTCATGGTATGTGGATGATCCTAACCACATCATTGATTGGAATTTGACGGAGCCATAAGGAGACTTCTAGGTACAACCAATGTCTCACACACACACACACACACTAATACACCTTCATGGTCATATCCACTGAGGAAAATGCCAAAAAAAGGGGAAGGGGAATGTAATACCCAATTTTGATCCCCATATTAGCAATGTATTTTTGGATTATTTGATGAAAGGTCTGAGTGCCTATATAGTTGAAATGATGGAGAGCCTAACAAAGTAATAGCTTTGAAAATTAATAATAAAAATGCATCTTTGGCTACAAATAGACAAGGATAGAGTCTTAGGGGGATATGATTCCACGAAAGAGGGGGGACTAAAGTGGCTAAGCCAATTTATTATATTTTATTAAACCCATCTTGGAAWTAGTTGGGAAAAGTAGTTATGTAAGCTTCTTGGGGAAGACACATGGTGCATTATTGCATGCAAATATATAAACCATGATTTTTGGTTGTTGGGGATCCCTCACTCATTCCTCATTCTTGTTCTTKGTTTTGAGATGGGGATGAAATTTTGGAGGTAGAGAGCCATTGCTAGTTGGTTGTAGGTATCTACTAGTTATTCCAACAACAAAATAATACATGAGTGCATGAGAATGATGGAAKTTGAGAAAKAATCATCCATAACTAAGAATCCYTGGAGCTTCCAACATTGATGTTTCCTATCTAGTAGAATATGAGCCCTTGAAAGAAGTGGAACAACCCGGGGGACTTAAATRYAGAGAAGGGGGTTCCTTTCTTTGGGTTATGYAGGATGAGGGGGAAAGAGAGTTGGCAAGCATGGATTTGTTGTGTGATTGAGTAGACAATGAGAGCTTGATAGTTTATTGTTGTGGGTGCTTTAGAGTCATCCTAGACACTTTTCCTTGTGGATTCATAGCCTCAAATTGGGGGTGGCATGTTGTAGATAGTTAATGTACAACAAAACCTAAGGTTGGGTGGGACATTCGATGTTTGCAGCCAGTCAATGTGAATCTTTTATGAAGATAAGTTCTCGATTTTTGTGTTATGGTTTTCGTTGTGTTAATTACTTTATAATGTTGTATCTTGCATGAGCATACAATTAATTCATGTTTCCTTGAGTTATGTGTGACATTGTAATTGTTAATATGGATCTTGATTGTTGCATGAGATTTGGTTATGCTTGATGCTTCTTGTTTTATTTTAAATGGTATCAGAAGCTCAAATTCCATCCAAGAATGCATAGTTTGTTTCAAGAGCGTGGATTCTTAAGGTACCCGGGCATGGGGTATGTTACACATTACTCTTTATTTTATGGGTTGCAATATTTTTCTTTGTAGTTAATATGTTATCAAGCCTACCAGAAAATGTTTGGAATATATATTGTTGTATGATTAATGTCAGAGACATGTGGTTGGTACAACCACCATCATGTTTCCCGTAACTTCCTTTCAACTGTGGATCAATTCATAAGTTATTTCTTACAGTATTCTAGTAAGGATATATTGTTTTAGTGTAGTTTTCTTTCTTATATCCATGATAATGACATACTCACATGGAAAATACACCCTATTGTGTTTGGTTGTGGGGCTACTTCAAGATATAGTATATTGGTTATCTTGACATTGGTTGACCTAATCCATGAACTCGGTCATCAAGATAAAAATTAAAGTAGTTGATACATTCATATCATCTACACCTAAGAGTGGACCATGTGGGAAAATACATATCAAAATGGTGACTAGTAATTTATAACAGAATAATAACTTAATTCAAAAGATACAAAAAACTCCATCCATTCCATCAAATCCATTCATTAAGAAAGGGAAAAATATTTTGAAACAAGAGATGCAAGATATAAAATAATTCAATGTCCAAAACTGAGGGATTTAAATGATTTCAAACATTTAATATCGTAAGGATGAAATGGAAACACATACTCAAGATCCCATCCTTTAATAAAAGTCAAAAATCACAATATTTATGAGCTCCATGAATAGCTCTCTGTGAGAGTCTTTAAAAGAATATTACAAATTGGTTGTCCAAGTTCGAATAAAATGAATGTGTTAAAAGCACAACATAATATTCCTGATACTCAAATGATACATGAAATTCACTTGTCCTAGTGGACTGGGATGGCGCTCCCATGGACCATATAATAGCAGAGGTGACCTAGAAGAAAAGAGAGAAAACAATCAGGGATCGACTTTATAGGTAATCAATAAACCCATAAATTCGGATGATCACAAATTGAGATAAAAAAGAAAGGAAAATTTTTGAAAACAAAATGTACTCAAAAAATGAGAAAAGGGGTTTGATGGATGGACTTCATCTTGGAAAACGCTTGAAAGAGCTTCATAAATAGGTTGGAACTTGAGCTTTCCTCGTGCAACTGTTTCTTGGTAGTTATAGAGGGTTGGTTACTTCATTCAACAAACTTTTGAGCCAACTTTCAATATATTTMTTTAATGGTGGAACCATTATGTCTTKCTTTACCTAAAAGGAAAATATATCAKCTTCAATAACCTTGCACTTGAAGCATAATTCTTTTATAGTGGTCAAATGATCTTCATTATAATTAACAAATTTAACCAACCATCATTTTATTTCCTCTTCCAGGAAACTAGTGAGAATATCAAACTCACTTCTCCTTGAAATCTTGAGGATCCTTAACTCAACTTCTAATTGTTCTTTAATTAACATTGTTGATTCTCTAATTAATGGCAGGCCCTCAAGTTCCCTAACTATTTCAAATGATCTAAGAAATGCATCACTTTTATTTTCCTCAATCCTCCTACAACTTTCAATTAATTCCCACAAGACCTCAATCCTTGCGAGCCATCCTACCTTAATCAATTTCAATATATTATTTGAGGGTAAATCCGATTGCTTCATGGTATAATTAGTCATGGTTTGCACTTGAGATACAAATGTTCTCAGAGCATTTAAAAAAAAATACTCATCATTGTCCAAGTCTTGTTGTAGATAATAAATAAGAGTAGAAATTATTTGTGACAGATTCCTTAGGTTTGTACCTACTTCCCACACTTCCAAAATTGTAGTGAGCCTGTTGTTTATGTTCTATACAATGTACGTTCTAACACGACTTAGTAATTTAGCATCCCTTTTAACTCTAGTGGATGTCCCTATTGTGTCTTGTGGAGTTGTTTTTGGAACCATGATGGACAATGGTTTTGCAAATAAAGGTCTTGGACTTAGAGAATCCTCCAACTCACTTATTCTTTTCGTTATTTTGGTATTTCTAACTCTTGTTCCACAAAATAATGGGCCAATGTCTCTCTAGTGGTGATATGTAACTTTAGTACCCCAGAAGGTCCAACTATTGAAAAATCTACCTCTGAATTCCACTTTTTTGTAACCTTTGTATCTTTGACATGGATTTTCTCTATGTAGACTTTTCTTGCTTCCTTATTGTTTCTAATATTATGTAAAGTTAATGAATTATCTTCAAAAAATGGTGGTCCCTCTTGGGCCAACTCCTCTAGTAAATTTTTAATTTTGAAAATATGTACTATTATCCATTCGAGCACTTGATTATCATTATCAACTTCCATTTCGACTAAAACATTCTCTAGGACTTTAGGATTCTAAGAACTTTTATTTCTATTACTCATTTTACTCTTAGTCTATTCAACAATATGAGTTTTCTCTATATTAAAATAAGGGGGTCTTCTCCATCACCTCCTCCATCACATCTTTCATTATTCCCTCCTTTACTCAAACTAAGATCTTAGTTTCTATGAGTGGTGGAGGAACTCTTATGTGGGAGGGGAGTAGAACCAATATGAACAATAGTCTCAATTCCCCCCCTTCATTTAGGATACCTTGTTGGCATTCCTTCTTCGGCTTTGTCTTTTTAACTTGGGTGTTTTAGTTGCTATATGTGACCAAGTCATCATCATGATTTGTTTTTTCTTTTCTAGAAATTGCTCGGTTGGTATCTGGGTCATTATCACTAGCTCCCTCCCTGATTTTTGTCATTCTTGTAAAAGAAATATTATAGCCCATTGAAGATAAGTGGGAATAAAATGCTCCTTTTGGGTCAAAACCTTTAAAGGCTTCTACTTCTTTCAAAAGGAATGAATTTAACAACTCAACAGTTTAGGCCAAATGAGCTAGGCCTCTAATTGAGATATCATTGACACAAAAAGGAAAGGAAATAAATTGCCACTTCCTCTTTTTGTCAGAGAAGGAAGAACATGAATTGTATTTTTTGCAAAAATTATCTATAAAATATCCATCACACGCAAAATTGGGAAGAAGCAAAGGTTTTCCTTCAAACCCATATAGTCTTATATAGGTGGATTCCTCCTGATATATGAAGATTCCTTTTTTCCCTCGAGAAAATTTAGAGCTTCATGTGTAATCCTCATTGGATGTGTTCCAATGAGCATATATTTGAACTCTGACAAATTTTTCTTGCACTTGGAAAAAGTGGAACGGTTCCTTGTGCTTCCATAACACATAATACCATAATTGGATAGGGTCAATGTCAAGATTAGCATTGCCTCTTGGAGGGAACCCTTCAAAACATTACAGTAGGCCACAATGAACGCCAAATAGTAGTTCATATAAAATATCTTTATATTCATGTAATTGGAGAGTTGGTAAGAAATCCCATTAGAGATGATTCCTGCCTAGTCAAATACTTCTTTCATTCGAATGGAAAAGTGTAGAATATATAGAACATACCTTGGGATGTAGGATGTGGAATCATGTCCCACCCATCGTGAGAAAATTCAAGAGGAGACCTAGTATGAATCAAATAAGAAGCATATATCAATACATTAGTATCGTCTAGCATTGTCGAAGGGGATGCCATAAATTCCCACAACAAATTCACTCCACCATCCTAGAAGTCCAAAAAAGAATCACCCTCTTAAATCCTCATAGATTTATTGGGAGTGGGAGTCATAGCATTTTCTTGAATACTTTTTTCTTCAAAATAATGTGATTCCTCCCCTCAACGACAACTTTAATCATCATGTTCTTTGAGTCGAACCGATTTCACACCAAGAAACTAATTCTTTAAAATAAAAAACTCAGGGCATATGACCAACCTTTGCTAGAGCAGTTATTCAAATATTATTAGCAATCTTCTGCTCTGGAGTAAGGCTAGAATACCACTGATAAGTTGTTGACTAGTGGAACTCTTTGTTTTTTCACATGAGGGACTTGATAGTGGCTTCGCATAATGGTTCCTTTTTCCTTCTGTTTGTTGTCTTTCCCACTCTTTCAATATACTTTGAGATATGTGTAAGTTGTTAATACAAATTACTGAGTTTAGCCGACATAAGTCCTAGATCATTGACAGTCCTTAATGATACATCCTTTCATTATGCACATTCTCCTTCAGAATGCATGCAAACTATTAATAATATTTATCCTTCATGAATGAATAATATGTTGGAAAGCGTGACAATTAATCCTCCTTTAATATTGATAATTCTCTTTTCCTTGTGAATTGGGACATCATAAATGCACCATAAATTTCCTCGAGAATGAAGAAATTAACTCAATATGGGATACTTGATATGTTGTGAAGGTAGAAATGTAAGTCTTGCGAAGGAGTGAGTTGTGCGAGGAAATGCTTCATGCAAAAAAATGGTACATGCAGAGAAATGGTACGCGCGAAGATATGGTTCATGTAGAGAAGCAATACATGTGGATAAATGGTACATGTAGAGATATGGTTCATGTGGAGAAATGGCACCATGCCAAGTTCTCTACATGGGATATGAGTTGGAAATCGACTAAGTATGGATTATGTAAGAGAGAAAGAGTGGGGAGGTTATAAGGGAAAAGGTAATGCAGATAGAAGTGTATGCAGAGAAATGTGATGTGGAGAAATGGTATATGCAGAGATGGGTTATATGTCAAGAGCTCTACATTGGACTCAACTCATAAATTGGATAAGTATGGGACAACAGTATAGAGAAGAGTAGGGTCATTCAGTAAGAATGAATGAAAAGGAAAGGTCGTTTGTGGAGAGAAGGTTGTTTTCTATTTCTTTGCAATGAAACATGGCAAGGTCTTGCGAGAAAAATGAAATACTAATGAAAAATGTGGAGAAATGCTCGCCATGAAGAGCACAAGGTATGAACTTGGTGTAAGGGTTCTCCACATGGCACAAGTCATGGAATTAGCTAAGTGTTGAAAATTTATGAATTTTCTATAAATTAATGAGGAAATGTAGGGCTCATGAGAGATGCAGAGAGTTATGGGTTGGGATGAAAAGGAAGCATTTATGCATAATATAAGCTAACATTAAATACAAGGTTGAGACATAAAAATGGATCAACACCTCTCTTATTGTATCACCTTTATAAATCCTTCAATCCTATCCCAAGTTGTTCTTTAAGGGGGATGTTAGGATATTTAGATACTTAGGTGTTAGTTAAGATAAACTTGGTCTAATGTGTCTTTAGGTAATGTGTGTTTCCTTATTATGCATTAGTATGCATTTGTAGAATCCAATGGTCAATATATGTTATAGACATAAAGTGATCCAACAATTCATATTCTCCTAAATATTGATGGCTATGTTGATCCATGGCTTGATACCCAATTGGTTTGTGATCTCTATTTAAAGAGCATGAAGGATCATTTGCTAAAAATCGATTGTGAGAAACTCTTATGTAAATTATTTTCTTTTGCATCAATATATTGCCTCAAGTGGCCATGTTGGCTGGGGCTATGGGATATTTCCCTCTTTAGGGGTTTTAACCATGTAATACACTAGTGTATTGACCTTTGATATAGTTATGTGAGCAATTTATTAAGGTGTTCAGCCTATGTGGAAATACCCTATTTTTCAAACACGCATAGAGCATGGATACTACAAATTAGGCATTTCCAAAATTGGTGCCTTGTTAATATTCACTTTGAATTCTTCAAAATACCTTTGTTGTTGGTTTCCCCAATGAAATTTCCCCCATTTGTGGTGACTATGTAAAGTTGAGTAATAATTGCAGAAAAGGATGCAATGAATTTCCTCAAGTATGTTGTTACCTCAATGAAGCTCTCACCTCTATCACACTGATAGGTGATGGCCAATGGTTGAAGGCCTCAATATTTGTTGGATCAATCTTCAATTTACTTCCATCGACCACTTGTCCAAGATAAACCGAGGACTATTTACGAAACTCATGTTTCTTGAGGTTTACCAACAACTAGTGTTTATTTAGTTCCTCTAGTACCTACTTCAAATGAAAAAAAAAAAACAGACTTTTTCCACATGGTACTAAAGATTAATATTTCATCCAAATATACAATTACAAAAGAATCTATAAATGGACAAAATACATTATTCATCAAACACATAAAATTGGTTGGTGCATTAGATAAACGAAAGACATAGCTAACCATTCATAAATATCTTGTCATGTTTGGAAAATAGTCTTCCAAGTGTCTTCTTCTTTCATGCACACTTGGTGATATTTGGACATGATAAAGTCCAATTTAGTGAAGTACTTTCTTGCTACATTTGATCTAAGAGGTCATCCATTTGTTAATAGTTATTGATGGTAGTTTTGTTCAACACATGGTAGTTAATGCACATTTGCCAATTTTTGTCCTTCTTAGGAATAATAAGGATTGGAGACCCACAAGGCGAAGTGCTTGGCCTTATCTCTCCATGCTCCAATAATTTATGAAACTATCACTTCACTTCATTTTCTCCAACAAAAATTGACAATACGGTCCAATGTTAGACAATGGAGATTCAAGTAACAACTAAATTTCATATTTGACTTCCTTCTTCAGTGGCAACCCTTTGGGTCCTTGAAATTCTTCCTCATATGATTTCACAAGTTTCTCTAGGTGATACTTATGCTCCTTATTACAACCTTTCTAAGGATGCTTTGACCATTTTTTTACTATCAATTTTCTCTCAAGAATAACAATACAAACTTCTCGTTTGCAAGTCTTATTAGCCTTCTTGTTTGGTGTATACTTATTAAGGAAAATTTTGATTTTCCTTTGTGAGCATTGACAATGAAAGTTTGACCATCCTTTACCAAGAAATATTGGCTTACCCTTGGTGTGAATACAACATCTTTCATATACATGTATGGTCTCTTGATTATTTCCCTTCATACATAACTGGTATTACCTTTGCAACTACCTCATCAAAATAGTTTGCATCAATGGGAAATCTAAACTTGTATTACTTGATGCCTCCTAATTCTGTATATTGACATAGCCACCCTAGAGGATAACTTTAGCATTGGTATTTCACTTCCACTCTAAGGTTTTCTACTAGCTGGGATAATACTAAATTTGAATGTGAACTAGGATAAAAAAAATACAATCAACTTTTATTTTCTAGAGTTGAATATTCACATGGAATAATTTGGACATCTCCCTTTCTTCTTCAAGACTAAACATGATGAGGATTACCTCTTTGTGAGTGGATTTAAAAGCTATTTTTCCATCCAAATCATAATTTATTTCAATATGATTTCCAATCACTAGTTTCTAACAAAGCCTTTTTTTTGTTGCTTGTGTTACTTTAGGCAAAGTTATATATGTAACTTCTAGTATGAGCTTTTTATGCTCATCAACATCACAATGTTTACAATGGGGTCTTCGAAGCCTTCCAACTTCTTCCCTTTAATCTTCTTTTTCTTCAAGCCTAACTTGGGCACCCCTTCTTGTTTTGTTTTCTTTGGTGCACCAAACTATGTCCTCTTTTTATCTCCCTCAATGTAATGAGCTTAAACACAAGACTCTTTGGCTTGAAGAAACTCGCTTGTCTTCGAATAACACTATGCAAGCCTACCATTTATTTAATGAGCACTTATGGGCTCTTTAATGAAACACCCAATATAATTAATCTCTTGTTAAATTTTGGGGTGTAATCCTATACATTCTATCCCCGCCTTTGCCTAAGATAGACTTAGTTTATCTTCCTCATCATATATAATGGGGTAGTTTATCAAGACCTTATTAGACTTGATAAGGTCTTTGAACATGTCTAATTCAGTGACCAATGGCTTAGATTTTAGCCTTGGAGCAACAACATCACTCTCCCACCATATCAAAGAATGGATTTCCATCTTTAAACATGTAAAAGGTATTATTTGTGCTCCACTCACTTCATGCACATCGAAATATATTTCCAATTTTTTTATTTTGTTTTCTCTCCCTTGTGAAATACATATCCCAAGGAAACCCACCATGCACTTCCCCTCATTCTGAGGATGGTACTAAGGGTAAATCAGATGCTTCAAGGCTCAAGGCTGATAGAAAAACATACCCATTAATAGCTCAACATATTACTTGCAGGAATGAATCCTATGTGGGGGGGATAACACTCCTCCTTGTTAATCACTTGAGCTATACCTAGTGGAAAAATAGACTTCCAACTATTGTAACCATTGATTTATTTTGAGGCTTTAATCACACCTACATATTGCTTGATGTCTATCTTCACCTCCACTTTGAATTATGCTTGATTTGTTGCAAACTCCTTTCTTTAGAGTTGATTTTTCTGGTTCAAGCTTCTTCTCATGGTCACCTCCTTTACCTTTAGAGTTCAACTCGTGAGGTAGCCTCCATTCATTTTTCTTATGCACCATAGTAGCAACCATAATGATGATGTTTTTTTATGCAAGAGCATCACAAGCAAGTGCAAGTGGAGGACATCTAGATATGCACCAGTACGCATTTTGAAGACATTTTGAATTTGAAAAGATAAACATTAATGTAATATATGGAAAATATATATTGTCTTTTATGGTTTGGAGATTGTAACGTAGATCTTGAGCATTTTCTCTCATCTGTCGGTTGTAGGAATTTAATGTATTGAATGTAAAGTAGATGTAGGCTTTAATTCGATTAGATAGCTTGAGGTTGTAGGAGGGAAAATTTGAGAAATCTCCCTCGTATGTATGGTATTGTATCATTATTCTCATAGTAGTTAGAATCTTTACAGCAAGAGAGCATAGGAGGGAAGAGAGGAAAAAATATTGTAGAAGTTATATGAACAGATAGTTGTCACTATTGAATCCATGTACAGAAGCACTTGAATTAATATAAGAATGCTTTGATCCAATTTCATGGTGTATCATGGTTACTGTTGCATCTCTTGAATGGTATGTTCACAGTTTGCTTATATGCTTTGTTTGCATTTGCTTCAATACGGTGCATGTTTATCATTGATTTCATGTTTAATGTATGAAGTCTGTGAGAGGGAGAGTGTAAGTTTCAATTGTTTCTCTTCTCGAGGATTCCTGCAAGGAATCTAGTGAAGGTCCTCAAGGAGTGCGTTGACGAGATTCTGAATTTAACCTCAAAAAAATCTCAGGAGGGATATCATTGTTCTTATACCAATAGAAGTGCAAGTATAGCACAAAGCTATGGAATGTGTGTGCAGGCCAGGTTGAAGTCTTAACTTTTCCAACCCAAGTGAGCGGTTGAAGAACATTTGTCGCAAGGAGTGCGCGCAAGAATTCCTTAGAATCCTTGATGAGGATGGATGTCAAGAAATTTGTCAAC
>JASDQU010313357.1:0-10826 GCA_032191745.1 Picea mariana | reverse complement strand
CCTTTTACCCCACTTAAATTTTCAAGTACAAGATGATTCCAAATGAAAATGTCTCCTTGGTATATATAGGAGACTAGGAGGTATAATTACAACTAATGGAATAAAGCTGACATAAATAAAATAACATTACTAATGTAATATGCCCCAATTAAGGGGTAATGAGCCAATATTAGGGCTTAACAATAGGGAAATGGCAAAAAGGCCCTATGTGCAAGATAGCAATGGTGAGGCAAATCTTGCTATAACAGATGCCCCCTAATGTGTGAGATCAGAGGAGTATATGTGATGACTGAAATACATTATAAATAACCCAGAAGTGGAATGGTAGAGAACCAGCTGGACGAACTCAATTTCTCATTACATTATGTACTGATTTTTCATACATGGCTGCCAAGAATACAATGCAGATCCATGTGAAAAATATACCAAACAAGTGTTCATGGCCATGAATAGGCAAATACAAATGCGGTTATATGCCAAAAGTTGTCATAGTCATGAAAAAGGCCCAGTGAAACCAGTCTCAAAAATCAATCTAAAGATATATGTATACTATGTAGTACAATTTGATCTCCCATGATCACTGAAGTCAAATAGGTATTGGTCCAATGAAATGGAAGCAGCAGCTTGGAAAAGCTATGGCCACATAGTGATGTCTTCAAGTCTTCTACACTATCCGCCAATTGTGCAAGTATACATCATGTGAATAAATGAGTTGAGGTCGAAAATGATGAGACATCGTTTGATTACCGGTCATTGAATTATATCGTTAACAAATGTGAGACAACCTACCGATGATGAAAGTAGGTATCAAGGAACCAAGTACATATCTACAAATGTGAATAAAGGAGTTGGTGTCGAACACTTGAGAGATCCATTGATCATGAGACATTTATCTATTCCCATATTTCAATGGCGAGAGAGCCTGCCACTAATGACTACAAGCCTCAAGGCACTCATAAAACTCTAGGTTCCATATCCATAATAAATGAGTTGAAGTCGATGGAAGGAGACTCATTTAAAGGAGAGCATTGAGGCATCTCTTATCAGTCAGCACAAGGAACAAAGCAGGAGCTTCATGATTTGGTGGAGATCGGACGAAGAACATGTTCATGAACCAACGACCCTGTGTGTCTTTCACATGTGCCAAATGCAAGAAGTACATGAAAAGGACCCTCTGAATAGCGACCAATGATGAAAAACTACTAACAAAGGAGAGGAAACCACCAATAAGGCTAATGGAATCCAAGACACTACATGAATCCCAAAGTGTGAATAGATGTCTTGTTGTCGAACATAAGGGAAACCACCTAGTCAATGACCAATGATGAAATGTCGATTGTTAAGTTCAAGGTGACCTACCAATGATGAAAGTAGGGCCAGGGTACATGATAAGACCAAAGTATCATGTGATTCTGAGACAAATTGAGGGTATGGCCGACATGAAAAGTCAAGATTTCTGATGAGTGGTTGACACGGGTTGATATAATTCCTTTGAACAAGAGCATGAGACATATGGTGAACTCCGACTGCATGGACTCAATGATGTGACAATTGGATGCAGGAGGCATCAATAACGTTCTCTATAGGGACTGGAAGAGTAACCAGTCGGTAGAGAAAACTTTGTAAAGGGATCAGCTTCCTAAGGCCATGATAAACCCAAAATTATGATGACACAAGGACTTAATAACAGTGTGCTCTATTCAAAGGTGACACGACTGCTGCCAATTACAATATAGTATTCCCTTCCTGCCTGTATTTTTTTTTTTTTTAATAACAAATGAATGTTATGATACAGAGGAGGGAACGAGTGTCGCAAGTAAGAAAAACTAGTTCCATCAATGGAACATACCTATGCTCAATGCAAGAAAATGCATGTGAGAGATGGATACTCAGGGTGTTGTTCCCTCCAGGGTATAGGGTGTCAAATTGTGAAGGATAAAAATAAGGCTCTTCTTGGTTGAGGATGAAAAATTCTCAGGCAACGGTTTATAACGCAAAGCGAGAACCGGCTAAAGGCTCAATACAACAAGTGAGGCCATGAGATGCAATCACAACTTAACACCAAAAAATTCCCTTTTTTATATCTTTTAGTCTACTTGGTGTGAAAAAAGGGGTAAAATTGTGCCAAATAGACGTCTTTTCAAATCCAATTTACAAGTGTGAAAAAGACAAGTTCACTCGACAATCTTTTCTATTTTTGATAGCCAGTCGGAAAAGAGCTTAACTAGGACTCATGATCTTTCAAATCCAATTTTAACGAGTGTGAAAGGGACAAATCACTCGACGATCTTTTCAGTTTTTGGACGAGTCAGAAAAGAGACTAATTGAGACTCGTTATTGGGAGTCTAATCAATGCGTAAAGGGGGAGGCCAAGGCTCCCATCTCGGCTTTCTTTCGAAAGTTAGTATCCTGCGGATAGCAGACAAGAGCTTGGGAAAACCCAAGGCTTTCCAAGTCAAGGAGGATTACGTGCTAATGGAGGATACAGTCTCTCCGATGGTTAGAATAATGTCTCTTAATGGAAAATACATAGGTGGGGGAATGGGATGTCCCATCAGGTCATCCCAATCAAAAGGAACCTCATCAAGATTTAGAGGGAGAGAATTTAGGGGAAGAATAAGTCTCTCTCGTTTAGAAGGGGGAAGGTGTGCAATGTTGATGACATGGCTGAAAGGTGTGTCATTCTCTGCAGGGAGAGTAGGGTTGACCAGAGATTTCACTGGCGTGGCCACTTCTTCCATTATAGGTCGAAGAGGATGCATAGTAATGGGGGAAAGAGACGCTTCACCCTTAACAAAGGGGCTGAGGTCTGGAGAAGATTACGTCGATGGAACCACCGAGATGATCAAGGGAGAAGTGGTATGAAGAGAAACCACAGATGCCTTGGAATTAGAAGGGCTCTTGTGTGAGCCCCACGCTTCTGGAATCTTGACAGTAATCGGACACAAATGAGTAAGGTGACTTCCTTCGCAAGTCCTGCAAAAGAATTTAGGCTTATGTCTAATGCATCTGGGATTCTTGATGTAACTAGCGGGGGAAAGAGAGTCGTCTCATGCATGATGAGTAGAAGCAGGAGATGTGACATGGCTATGATTAGGGGAAAAAAGAATGGTGCCCCCAACATAATTGGTAGAGGTTGGGGGCAAGTTGTCGACGTAGTTTGTAGAAGAAGTTGAACCATCACTGACATGACTGGAAGAGGCTGGCGATGGAGCACCAGTATGACTGACAATGACTGGGATGGCGATAGATGGTGGCATTTGAGTCCATGGTATGGGAAAAGATTGATTCTGAAAAATTGCAAGCCAGGCAGGATCTTGGTGTACCTCTTGCCTTAGCCCAGAAAGGTGTTGGTTAACGCCAAAATGGTCCGATGAGGTTTGGAAGGGCATCATCACTGGGGTTTGTGAAGAGACCAAGGTAGAATAAGGATTATTCGAGTGAGGATATATGTTTCCCCCTTGTGAAGGGGTCCCATAAAGAGGGTAGCCTGAACTGTAAAATTGGTTCTCTCCATATGAAAGACTTGGTGGTAATTGAGGACCTGTCATGGAAAAAGTGTTCGAAGGAAATGACATGGCAGACAAAAGATACATGGGTGGGGGGTAATAAGTGGGATAGGCATCCATATGAGTATTGGCTCCTATAATAGCATAGCTATTATTGGATCCATAGGGAGGAAGGTTCCAACCTCCCATGGGGACACAAATCATATCAAACGAAGAAGTGGGCATCAGATCCATGGTGCCCCCAGGTCCAATGTTATGATTCATATATGTGGGCCAGGGAGAGGGTTGCACGGGGAAATTCATATCAACAAAAAAATGGCTAGAGACCCAAGGTGCAGACTGAGTGTTGTAGTTATGCATACCATTATAAAAAACGGACAAATTTCCCCCCATGAACATCATGGGGGGGGTAGCAGTAAACGAGGGAGAAAAAGGAACTCCACTATCCATGATAATAAAGACTCAGCATGAAAACCTATGGTCAACTAATAATCAAAGAGAATACCAAAAATTCAAATGGCCAATATGCATGCAAACGGGCTAAGATGGTTGAGTGGCCTCCCTCGCTAAAGAAGGTATGTCTTGTCCAAGAGGGACCTAAGACTCCCCGCTAAAGTTTGGAGGTAACAGAATCAGTTATAAGGGCCCTCATGGGATTAGCAACCAGCCAGTAAAATCCCCCCGAGAGGTAATCCTCCATAAAAGTTGTGTGGTGGCCGACCCTTATCTGACTCAGGGTACAAGAAGAATAACCCCTGCAAGTAACCTATGAGATACCTAAGTCAAGCAACTAATAAACCACTATATAACCAATGCACAGGCGATAAGTCGTAAGTCCGAATCACCATATGGGTAGGGTAGCAAAGCCCAAAACCTTGAAAGCACTGCCTCTCACAGAGGTATGGGCACTAGCAAGATCCCCAAATACGAATAAATCCACAGAAATATCTCTGATGCTAGGTGAGTATCCAGGGGTTATCCCTTCAACTAACTTCACATGACCTCATGATTAACTCTGGTGTGAGCGGAGCCTCCTGATATTACCAATTATACAATGGACTTCTCAAATACCTGTCTCAGACACATATGTTGATTTAATTGCCTTGGAGAATTTTACTCACAAAATCCTATTCCAAGGCACTAAACCCTAAGTTAGTTTGTGCACCCTAAAAATAAAATCGTGACTAATTAATTTTAGTTTAAATCGTAAATTTTATTGGCCGTCGTTACTCAAAAAGGTATGGAAGTGAAACTCATGGTGTTATGACTCTGCTAGAAAATAAATATGGATACAATTCAAAGTCTATCTTTAACTTTTCAATGAATGATATGCTAATAACAATAGTGCAGTCTTCAATTTCAAATACGCAATTCAGAAGTAAAATACGATCTTTTGCTAAATGTGCTAAGCTAATGATGAAAATTCAAAGACAAAAATGCCAACCAATGCAAAATGCCTATCTTTTTTGTATTTTCAATATTCTAAAAAGAAAATGCATGGACTGATAAGCAACTTGATAGATGAATTATATAGTGTATAAAAGCAGTAACTCAAGCAGAATACCAGACAACCAAGCAAACAGCCCAAAAACCAAGGACAAATTAAAAATAGAAAACAAAGAGAAAAACTACGCCAAAAAATTCAACTCCAAATAGGCTTCATGTCATCCTAGATAATCTCAATAGGCACTACAGAGACTTAAAAAGACTCAATAATCTTTAAATCCTACCCAATAGTCACTCAACCAAGAAAACAAGCAAGGGGAAGTGGTATACACGACTATTCAGGAGAACAGAGCGTATATACGCTTATTGCAGTGAAACAACAAGCATGTATATGTGATTGTCAAGGAAAAAAGGGCGTATATGCTTTAAAACATGCCAGGCAAGGGTAAAAGGCTAAAAAATCAGACTCAGAGTGAATAGGATCTCTCAAGTAGTGATACGACAAGAAACACAAAGAAAAAAGAGCAATGTAAGAAGAAAAAGTACTTCAACCCTTAGAAGGAATATCTATCCCCAGTGGAGTCACCAATTCTGTTACAAGGGAAAAAATATTTAAGGCTAAGGGTAAACCACAACAGACAGGTATGACTGCAGAAATCAACTCAATTCCAACATATGCTATATAAACTAATGTGCAATACAAGAAAGAGGCCTACCTCGATCCAACGTTTGATGATGTTCCACCGTTCAGTACTTTGACCCAAAGCTTTATACCTGCAAGAAGTTATCAACAAATAAGTAAAGCAAGTATATAGTGATGATATAAAAGGGGTTAGCACATCAGATAACATAATCCATCAATAAACATTACAAACAAGCCCATGGATAATAATCATATATTTTCACGATACCAATAGGACGGGAAAGGAGTATTTCTATTAATAATTGATCAGCAGAAGTGTCAACATTACAGACTTCTGTTTCAGTATGGTTCGAAACCAAGAAACCAAGTTCCTTCCAACTGGGTCCCCACCACTTCAATCCTCCACCAATGAAAAGCTCATGAGAAAGAGGAAAAGAGGTCCTCTCGATAATAAGGGAAGAGCTTGGGGGTTGAACACTATGTTCAAACTTGAGGGATAAAGGGATGCAGACTCAATATGAAGTAATTTCTTCAGAGTAACTTTGCTCTCAAAGTTGAATTCTTTCTCCTCTTTTACATAGCTCAAAATTGTGCTCTAATAGCCTTCAGAATGCAACTGAAGGGCCGAGTCAGAATGTTTTTAGTATATGGAAGGCCAAGGATCAGAGATCTTCTGTCGTGACATGGAAACCCGACCTCATTTTGTATTTTTTGGCACAAATCCTGATATATGGGAGTTGTAGTGGAGTAGCAAGCATATACGTATCTTGTATAACTGATAGGGAGCGCATATGTGGAAAAATGTATGTTTTTATCTTTGGATTCATCAAAAAGGGATAACAATTCTGCATAGGGAAATGGGAAAAAGGCCCTTTGTGCAAGATAGCAATGGTGAGGCAAATCTTGCTATAACAATAAGATGTTAGAATTAATAAAACATAAGTATTATTGGTCAAAGATGAAAATATATATAACCCGGTATGTGGCACGGTGTAGGATTTGTCAAATGGATAAAGGACGCTCACAGAACACAAGGTTGTATATGCCATTACCAGTGCCCACAGACCCATGGACAAATATGAGCATGGACTTTGTGTTGGGGCTCCCAAACACAAAGTGAGATAATGATTCTATTTTTTTGGTTGTCGATAGGTTCTCTAAAATGGCTCATTTCATTGCTTGCAAGAAAACTAGTGATGGATCGAGGGTGGCATAATTGTTTTTTTCATAAATTGTTAGATTGCATGGGGTTCCAAAAACTATTACCTATGATAGAGATACTCAGTTCTTGGGTCACTTTTGGATAACTTTATGGAGGAAAATGGGGATTAAATTACAATTCAGTAGTCCCTATCACCCCGAAACATATGGAAAAACCGAGGTAGTAAATCCATGGAGTTTTCGAAACCTGTTATGGATCATTGTTGGAGAGAATCCCATGCAGTGGGATTTGGATTTACCTCAAGAAAAATTTTCCTACAATAGTTCAGTGAATAGATCTACAGGTAAATCTTCATTTTAGGTTGTTTACGGTAGAATCCAATGGGTGTCCTATATTTGGTGCAGTTGTTGCTTGGGGATAGGATCAATGATGATGGGGAAGCATTTGCAGAACACATTCAACAGTTGCAGCAACAAGTGAGACAAAAGCTACAGGCCAGTAATGAACAAATAAAAATGATAAAATATCCTCACCAATGATATCAAGTATTCAATTAAGGTTATTTGGTGATGTTTTATTTACGGAAAGAGCAGTTTTCTAGAGGAGCCTACCACAAATTGAAGTATAAGAAAATTGGTCCTTGCAAGATTCTCAAGAAAATTAACGACAATGCTTATAAGGTCAATTTGCCAACTGATCTCAATATTTATGTTGTGTTTAACATTTTTTATTTATATATCTCCCATGGGGATGATCTGGGTGATGACAATGAGGCGGAGGTTGATTGGCAATAGGCCTTTCCAAGCAAGAAAAAGGAAAATATTGTGCATATGTTGGATAAGAAGACCCTTCATAATCGGCAAGGCCAATACAACCGATATCTAGTCCAGTGAGAAGGTGTAGCACTAGAAAATATTACATGGATTACAGAGGGGGACTTGTTGAACCTCGATCCTGTTAAGTGGAAGAAGTTTACAGATAGTAACTTGCAGGAGTTGTGTTCTTTTCAACTAGAGGAGAATGATGCAAGGATTTCTGAGGGTGATACTTTTGACTTGGTTATCTGTTTGGGCTGAAATTTTACAGGGAGTTGTGTCTCAAAGAGTTCACTATAGTGTCAATCTAATCCTTGAGATCATACCTCATTTCAATACATTTCTAGGGCCAAATTCCTTCATATAAATCCTCAAATTGAGGTTTTAGTGTTTTTTCGAGATTTTTTAAATTTGTAATTATCAATTATGTATTATTTTATGCACATAATAAAAAACACGAGTTGAAAAATAGAGTTTCTCTAGTTAGCTTTTAGTTATTGGTCATTTTTAGAGTCATGTGAGAATTTTCTAAAATTAGTTGTTTTCAAAAATCTCATATAATAGTTATAAGGGGTTGAACTTCCATTGTAATGGTTAGGATGGAGAAGGAATAAAAGAGAGTTATTTTCCCATTCTTGTGTTTTGGCATGGTTTTTAGATCTCATGAATAAATCAAATTTTATTGCCTACATAAAAGTTGTATACCACTTTACGATCTTGGTTGTTGGTACAAACCTCCAACTACAAACAATGCCAAGTAAAAACTCATCAAGGTATGATATTTGTTGCCTTGCTCTGAGCATGAGAATTTAATGGAGACCATAATTATTAGAAATGATAATGATGGTCTACCTGAATGACCATAGGTATGTAAAAGGAATAACTGAACAAATATTTCACATTTATGAATGATTGAAATTTTGGCTTCATGTTATGGTTGTTATGGTATTCTTGTATGTAGTGGTTCTTTTTTATTGTTAGGGAACTATGTTTATCCTTATTTTGCCTCACATTGCCTTGATTTTCCAAACCATGCCTTACCTTTCCATGTTATGCCATGCTATGCCTTTTCATGCCTTTCCTTTCCATGTCATGCCTTGCATTGCCTTTACTTATTTTGCAAACCATGCCTTTCCTTATTGGGAACTATGTTTATCCTTATTTTGCCTCACATTGCCTTGATTTTCCAAACCATGCCTTTCCTTTCCTTGCCTTTCCATTCCATGCCATGTCATTCCTTTCCTTTCCTTACCATGTCAGTTCATGCCTTTCCATGCCATGTCTTTCCTTGCCTTTCCATTCCATGCCATGTCATTCCTTTCCTTTCCATGCCATGTCAGTTCATGCCTTTCCATGCCATGTCTTTCCTTGCCTTGCCTTTCCAAGCCATGACTTGACTTCCCATGCCATGTCTTGCATTGTCATACCATGCCTTTCCCTTCCATGCCATGCCTTTACTTTCCATGACATGAATTTCCTTTCCATGACATGCATTGCCATGCCTTACCTTTCCACACCATGCCTTGCATTTCCTTGCCTTGTCATGCCATGCCATGCTATGCATTTCCATGTCATTCCATGCCTTTCTAGGTCATGCCTTTCCTTTCCATGCCATGCCATGCCTTTAATTTCCTTTCCATTCCATGACTTACCCTATCTTTCCATGTCTTACCTTGCCATGCCATTCCATGCCATGCATTTCCTTACCTTTCCATGCCATGCCTTTCCATATCAACCATTTCCTTGCCATGCCATGCTATGCGTTCCTTTTCAAGTCATGACATGCCATGCCATGCATTTCCTTTCCTTACCATGTCATGCCATGCCTTACCATGCCAATCCTTTCCATGCCATGCCACTCCATCCCTTGCATTTCCATGTCCTTCCTTGTCATGCTATGTCATGCCTTGAATTTCCATGTCATGCATTTCCTTTCCATACCATGCCATGTATTTCCTTTCCATGACATGTCATGTCATGCCTTGCATTTCCTTTCCTTGCCATGCCATACCATGCCTTTTCATGCCATGCCTTGCATTGCATTGCATTACCTTTCCATGACATGCCTTGCATTGTCTTTCCTTGTCATGCCTTGCCATGCCTTGCCTGTCCATGCCTTTCCTTTCCATGCCTTCCCCTTTTCATGCCATTCATTCCATGCCTTGCATTGCCTTGTCTTTCCATGTCTTGCCATGCCATGCCATGCATTGATTTGAATTTCCATGCCATGCCATGTCTCTTCATGTCAATCCTTGCCTTGTCATGCCATTCCATGCCTTTCCTTGTCATGCCATGCCTTGTCATGCCTTTCCTTTTCGTACCATACCATGCATTTCCTTTCCTTTCCATCCCATGCCATGTATTTTCATGTCAAGCCTTCCCATTCCATGCCATTCCTTCCCATGCCATGCCTTTCCTTTCTATTCCATTCCATGCCTTTCATTTTCTTTCCTTTCCATGCCATGCCATGCCTTGTCTTTCCTTTCCATGCCTTACATTTCCTTTCCATGCCATACCTTGCGTTTCATTTCCTTGACATGCAATGCCTTGCATTTCCTTGCCTTTTCATGTCATTCCATTCCTTTCCATGTCATGCCTTTCCTTTCCATTCCAATCCATGCCATACCATGTCATTCTTTTCCTTTCCATGCCATGTCATGTATTTCCATGCCATAACATGCATGTCTTTCCCTTTCCATACCATGTGATGCCATGCCTTGCATTGCCTTGCATTTCCATGCCCTACCATGTATTTCCATGCCTTACCTTTCCTTTCCTTGGCATGCCATGCATTTCCATATCATGCCTTTCCATGAAATTCCTTTCCATGCCTTGACTTTCCCTGCCATGCCTTGCATTGCCTTGCCTTGTCATGCCATGCCATGCCTTGCCTTTCCTTTCCATACCTTTCCTTGCCTTTCCTTTATTTTCCATGCCATTTCATGTATTTCCATTCCATCCCATATCATGCTGTAACATCCCGCTCTGGCGCACTGAGAACACTTATTATTTGAGGACACTTGCTCGCAAGTGATCTGGACCCTTTTTGATGCTAGACCTTTTGTATATGATTATAATGTGATTGACAGATGACGTGATGTGTTATTATTTGATGTAGACAGGTGCTATTGACTCAGTTTTATTGAGTGTGCATGTTTTATGACCTTGAGGATGCAGAGGCATCGGTAGAACCCCCTTGGACTCTGGACTGAGTCAGGGAGTGTGCTTTTGGGTTGATATGTTTATTATGA
>JASDQU010313355.1:0-13656 GCA_032191745.1 Picea mariana | reverse complement strand
TTAGACGTAAAGTGAGATGTTGATGTGTTCCTTGCTTTTGACCTCATTGTTAGACGTAAAGCAAGATGAGTCATGCTTCTGACCTAGTTGTTAGACATAAGCATGACGTTGTGATTCCTCGCTTTTGACCTAGTTGTTAGATGTAAAGCGAGATGATGATATTCCTTGCTTCTGACCTAGTTGTTAGATGTAAAGCAAGATGTGATTGACACTGAGCTACCAGCTTAACAGTTGTGACATTAAGCCAGTGTAGTACTGTGATGTGCCAGCCTAGTGTTGTGATGAGGTATCATTTTTACCGATACATATTTGATGCATATGATGATAGCATTCTTTTGAGAATGATGATGTTTTTGATGAAGAAAACTTCCGATGACTCGTAAATATGCTAGCCAATGTTTCAAGATGATATTGACGATACTGTCCTCCAGATGCCACTGATGATGCAGACCTCTCTCCCCTGATGCTGATGAAGAATACCCTTCTTGTTAAGGGGGAGTGTTAAAATAATGTAACTGTGAAGAGCATTC
This sequence comes from Picea mariana, assembly GCA_032191745.1. NCBI lineage: Eukaryota > Viridiplantae > Streptophyta > Pinopsida > Pinales > Pinaceae > Picea > Picea mariana. Next base: position 13,126 of record JASDQU010313355.1, on the reverse strand, counting down.
TTATTATTATTGTTATTTTATTATTAGGATTAATCTCCATTGTGGATTAATCATGTCGGTAATTGTATAAGGACCAAATCCCCTTTTGCAGATTGGTCATTGGACAATTATAAAGGGCAGAATAAGAAGTCGGCCCCAACAGTTATTAAAGACCCATAATTAATTAAAGGTGGGTTTACCCACCCAGAGTGAGAGGTCGGCCCTGCCAGTGAAACCCTCTCATACGTGCCAATCTTGTATAAATAAGAGGCTAGCGCCTCACTTCTAACACACAACTCACTTGCTCATTATCTTATGAGGAAAGCTGCAATTACCAGAGAGAGGAGAAGAAGAGTGGCACATCTATTGGGGAGGACTATCTGTATTGGTTTGAGTTATCTCTTGAACATTGTATAAGCTATTTATGATAAGGAAGTTTTTACTGGGTTTTCTTCCCCTAGAGGGTTTCCCAGGATAAATGTTGTGTCTCTTGTGAATATGTATTTCTCAGTGATCTTGTTCTTATGATGCTCTTATCTATTGAAATGCAAAGAACTATAATAATGGCATAAACATTAACAAGTTTTACCCTCCATTTGATAAAAAGTATTCAATCTTGGTTCAAGGTAAAAGTCCTATTTCATTTGAAACCACACTTACGGTGATACAGGTAGATTTACAATGTTATTATATTCACCCCAAATCTCTTATAACTACATTTGGATCTATATAGAAGCATGGGCGTGCATTTCCGTTAGGTTACTTTCTATTGTTTTGGTCTTTCAATTTACAAGGAAATTTTTTCCTCTTTTACACAACAATCACATTTATTTTTGAAATGAAAATAAAAATATGTACACATGTGTAAATTATCTAATACACCCTCAACAACTTGAATCACTCAAATTGGAGGTGTTTTGAGACTTGGGTGTGCATTTTTGTGAAGCCTGACGTGCATTTTACACAAGGGAAGAAATTAGAGTTTAAAAGTAAAACTTGTATTTCTTATGTGTGAATGTGAATTTTTAGATGTGGAGACTATAACAAGCTTGATTTAGGGTTTTATGCAACAACAAAACCCCAATTAATCCTTCCATTATTTTCCAAATGGTTGGCATGAAAAATCAGTAACGGAAACAATGAGGATTGGATGGGTGGGAAATTGTAACATACCCATCCTACAATAAGGAATAAAATGTTTTATGCCTTAAGCTTGCATTTTAGAGGACATAGTGGGAATTTTCAAACAAAAAACCCTTTGTTATGGATAAAGGGTAAAAATTGCCTTGTAAAACAAAGAGGTCAAATTGTTAAAACTAGCCTTGTTGAAATTCACGTTAGACCAAGGGAAATGCATGCACAATGGTGAAATTGCTATGATTATATTAGGGATATATAGGATTATGAAACATCCATTCCTTCAGATAAATTATGCACGCCCCATGGTGAAAAATGCACACCCTAAAAAGGAAAAAGGCATAAAATGCATGAAAACAAGGCATATGACAAATGCATGCCCTAGGAAGAAAAATGCATGCCTTGTGTTGGAAATTGTATGTTGACCTTATGAAATTACATGAAAACAGGGTATTGAGGAAAATACATGCCATGTATAGGAAAAATGCATGTCTCAAGTTTAAATTGCATGTTGAGGGCATGTGATTGCATGTTTACATAGTAAGGAGGAATATTCACACCTTGTTAATGACAAATGCATGCCTGCAGTATAAAAATGCATGCCCTTGACATGTTATTCAACCCTATGTTGGAATAAACCATAAATGGTTCTTTCTTATCCCATTTGAATTGTTTGCATAGGAAGATGAATGAAAATGGATGTTGATCCATTGTGTATGATTGATGCTATTATGACATATCTTATAACAACCCTGAAACCATGTTTGACAAACTGTTTGGAAACACACATGTGTACTTAACCTTGTATGTTGAGTTATTTCCCGAGTCCCAGATTCTTAGAAATTGAAGTACTTGTAAGTCTCCCACGCCTATGATTGATTTCAAATGCATGTAAGATATCTTGCTAACCATTTAATTTGATATTGAGTGTGTGTGTTTGTATTATAGTTGACAACATTTATAATTTTTCTTTCAAAATTACCCGAGCACATCCTGGAAATCATTTTTTTATTTTCCAAGTTACAATGCCTAGGTAAAACCCTCGAGTACTTCCACTCATTTAGAGGATGGAAAGTTTTCATTAATTCTAAAAAATCCCAAGTCCATTGTTAAAAAATGCTACACAAATACTTGAGTGTGCTTACAAAAATGCACGAAACTTTTTGTAATAAATAATATCTTGTCTCTAAAGATTGATTTACTTTTCTTATCAAAAGTTCTCTATAGAAAAATATACCAATATAACCCCAAATCATTTAAAAAAAGTCAGTTTCTTGACAAGGGTTTCCTCAGCATGAGCCTGCATTCCACGACTTCCATTCCTCGACGTCCATTCCTATTAGCGTGCATTCCTAAAAAAACCATTTCAACTTTGAACGAATAAACCATGGCCACAATTGAAACATGGGCATCCTCTACCATGGGTGCAACAGTGGAAACAAATGGTTCTGAGGATGAAAATTTCAACCATAGTAAATTTTAAATATGATCAAGTAAAAGTAAAAAAATAAACATGTAAACGGATGCCTTTATAATAGTGAGGAAGTTAGTGGTTGAAATCACAACCATTGAATTATTGGGACAACTAAGAATATTCCATCAATATTTAATCTTGTCCATACAAAACTGATTAAGGACTAAAACCTATTAAATGTGCCCATTGTCAATAGATGTACGCCTTTAGGTGTAATTAAAGAAATGAATATCCATACTCATTTCATAATAATTTGGGAACAAAAATAACAATAAGAGTTGTTGAGCAACAAGTCCCTACCAAAAAGTAGGAAGCGATGTCTACATAATCATGCGAAGAATTGATTAGAGGAAAAATCTACAGATATGATCGACTAAGCAGAGTCGACTAGAATTACACATTGATGATAAGATAATGTCAACTATGGATGTGTGTTGATGGAGCATGTTGAGTCCACTAGAATTGCACATTGATGATCACATAATGTCAACGATGGATGTGTGTTGATGGAGCATGTTGACCTGTGTATAGATGGTTAACTTAAAGTTTGATGAATAATTTTTTATTAAAGTATGGTCAACAAGTAAGTTTAATGGCTATGTACTATATTGATGAAAACATTGAACGAATAACACACAACTAGTAGTTACAATGGGGATTTACTGGTAGCGTATGCGTAAAGGCAATAAAAAACTTCATTAAGCTAATGAAAATACAATAAAAATTTAGAGACATTAATTTGCAGGCGGAAATAATTTCACCATTAATGGATTGTAATATACGACAGGCTTTGGTGAGCGTATAAATTTTAGGTTTTACATTATAAAGCACCAGTAACGTTGCTCAACGACTTGGAATGACCAAACGAGTGTCCATCTAATAGTGCAGTGCCCAGTCTTTGCATGGAAGTACATGGAAAGCATGCTCCGCAGAGGAGACTGGTCTCTTCATTGCATGGCAACAGATGCTCAGCTGGGCCATAATGCCATTACTCATCGTAGTGCCCAGAAATCATTAGCGAGGTCACCCTCTATCTTTCGTACCGTGCACTTAGCTGGATTGTAGCCCCATGTTTCTTCTACCTTCTTGCAACTCCAATTTATCTATCACCCTTGTTTTCAGATAGGAATAAACTTTCCTACCAATAATTACAATAGGATCAGAAGAGAAAGGAATATCAAACAATTTGTGTTTATTCATGCCACCATTGCTTCAATGTAATCCATTTTCCTGGAAAACTCTAGTCCAAAGACTCTGTCTATCACAAAGAAATAAATATTGGCCGACCAGTATAACCATAAAGTGTCACAACTGTAAAGGCCATTCTGTGAGAAGAACCACTCGCTACCGCTCTCGGACTAGGTTGATGCCTTAGAGGTAAGATTTTACCCTTGAAATGGATTTCAACAATTGGGATATTAGTAATGCATACCTACTCCTTGAATACTTGTTAATGCATGAGCATTGTAAGCTTCAAAATCTCCATATCTTTTTCAGAACATAGTCCCAAAGGGTGGCCAAGCCTCTAGAAGACTGTTGTTTTTTATTCTTGTATTAGGCTTGGACTTTAGCTCCCATGCCTGCAAAATCCTGAGCTCTGCATAAGACTGAAAGGTCAACCCGGGAATGAAAGGGAATAGAAGCCTTGTTTGTTTTCACCTGACCAAATGCATGCTCTCAGCCAACAATATAACTATACAAGCAAATTCAGAATCACTAAGGTATTACCTGAGCTACACGAAAGCTCTTCTATTTCATTCTCTTTTCTCGGTAGAGGCAAACAAACATCCACCCACCACCCAATCCAAATTAATAGATCCCATATAATCCCTAAGCTTCCACTCTTTCTATTTAGCATAATATGATGAACTTGTTGAGTGTTTCATAATAAATTCACTTACAATGATTATGTGTTGATGCAGGGATACAAATTGATTGTGGAGAATTGCAAAGCGAATTCCAGATAGCTGACGGAAATCTTGGAAAAGGCTAGACGTTTCAACAGTAGAGGTGGGCATGCATTCTCGCTGAAGGACAAGGCCCTTGAGACTTCAACAATAGAGGTGGGCTTGCATTCTCGATGAATGACAAGGGCCTTGAGGCTTGAACAAGATGTAGAACCAGTGGGACGACAAGGGCCTTGAGGCTTGAACTTCAATAATCAGAACCAGTGCGAGACACAAAAACTTCAGTAATCAAATCAGTGATCAGAACCAATGGGAGAGACAAGAACTTCAATTATTAGAATCAGTGGGAGAGACAGGAACAATGTGAGGGCGAAAGACGAGCACTTCAGTAACAGAAACAAACCACAAGGAAACAAGGATGAAACAACATTCATTGTAAAGATGATAAAGTGCTTGGGAGCTACATGCAAGTGACCAAGTGGAGGTGAAGGTGGAGGGCAGGGGACAATTGACATCTCACCAAAGGCACCAAAGCCACTGCCCCTCATGGACTATGTTTTATGCATTTGAAAACCTTAAGCATTTAATTTTTTGAATTAATACTAATATGAAATTTAACATTAATTCAAAATGCTTGGTACATATCCAATTTGCCCTCTAGTTGTCTAAGTTGCATTAATTCAAAATGCTTGGTACATATCCAATTTTCTGTCCAGTTGCCTAAGTGTGAAGCCCGATTACCTCAATATGAGACCAGACCAAATAAAGCCTCAAACTTAGAACAAAAACTTAAAACCAAAATTGTATGAGAATGTTAAAACTTTGGGTTAAGTGGTTGGTTTCAGTGCCATACTAATAAAAACATGAAAAACAGAATAGCAGAAGCCGAGCATTCTTGCCGAAAGAGACAAAATATCAACCGAGCGTTCTTGCCGAGCTGGACGGAATATCAGCCGAGCGTTTTAACAGTGGTGTATTGCCATGGTTTAAAGCATAATATAATCGCAATGGCAAGAATGTAGGGGTTTGCATTAATCTTAATAAATTGAGTAACGCTAGGATGAGAGACATGGAATGATCAAGGGAATACATTAAATTATTTAAATACCAAAACGTACCAGATTTTGTTAACTAGTTAAATACAAAATTGAGAGTAAGGATCAGGAAGTTAATATAAATTGAGTTTAGATAGTTCTACGATAAAACAGAGGGTTTTATTGAAGGATGGAGGGTTTTATTGAAGGGAATAGCTTTCCAGCCAAAAACTATAACATAGCATGTAATTAAAATATCGGGGTTTAAAATTTAATCATTAATTATATATAATTATTAGAAAGTTGTTAAAACTAATTTTTTTCCAGGTCAGCACTCTAAATTTTATTAGGGTATTCATACCCTATTCATTTATAGATTTGAATTTGTGACCAAGTATAAAGAAACACATGTTCTTAACCATTAGACCCACTCATTGAAAAATATATATACCCATTTGCTGCTACTAATCATAATACTTTTTAAAATTTATATTAATTCCTTATAGTTATTATGATAAGTTCTTCTGAATTTTAGGGATGAAACCTTGAAGCTTTTACTTTTATTGCATTTCAAAAATACTCTACTTCATGATGTATTAAATTACTTTCTCAAAACATAAAAATTAATTTTTTTATATTATATGCCATCATTTTTATAATGTGTTAATAATTTTTTCTTAAAAACATTTTTGAAGTTTAAGATGAAATGTTTTTATGAATTTCAAATTGGTATAATATATAGTTAAATTGTTGGTGATTGAATGTGTATAATTCAAATATCCCAAGGGTTTTTCAGTGTTGAATCTATTTATACATTCGAAAATACAATTTAAATAAAGTAAAATGATGATTTCACCAAAATCTATTTTGTGAAATTATGTAAAAAAGTTTAAAAAAAAACCTATTATTAATAATATTACTTTTGAATGATAAATGTTATCTATACTATTAACTTCTTTTACAACTTCTTTACTTTGTTTTACAGCCATAGTTATTAATCTCAATGTTTTTTTTAATAACTATTTTAATAATAATGTCTCCATGTATTTTACAATTACGGATTTCAATTGTTTTAAAGAAGACTGTAGGTTTTAGGGAATAGAATCTGCGGTGCTGGTGTTAGGATCTAAAGCCATTTAGGTTGAGAAAAACCATGAAAATCCCAAATTTGGTTGATAACTATCATGAAAATTGCTATCATTCCGAAGGAATTGAGGCACATAATCTGAAATTAAATTACATTTAGAGGAACTACAAATTAATGGAACAATCATTGTCAGATATACAGTGGCACAACAGAGATGGAGGAAATGAAAAAAAAGATCAGGATGGCATGATCAAATAATTTGAATAAATTAAAACTATTATAAATTTTATTATTTTTATAAAAAAAAAAATTATATCATAATTGTTTTTATATGGAATTTTTTTTTTATAAATCATATAAATTATTGTGATTTAATAAGCTAAAAACATTAATATAATATCTTAATAAAAAATAACATTGATTAGTCCCCGAGGTGTAGGACAGTCGGTGACGGAGTGTGTTGTTAAGCCACTCCGTGATGTTAAAGTCACCGGTTCGAAACCAAAAAAAAAATAACATTGATTAAATAGAAAACCTAATATGTGACTTTTTGCCCTATAACAATAAACATAATTGATAATTGTAAATGTCTCAGATTACATTTATTTTAATACAAATTTGAAACCAATATATAAAAGCTAAACAAGAAAGAAACATAAAAAGATTGAATCTAAAAAAGCTAAACAAAAAAGAACCATAAAAAGATTGTATCTAAAGATTATTTTTATATGGAATTTTTTTTTATAAATCATATAAATTATTGTGATTTAATAAGCTAAAAACATTAATATAACATCTTAATAAAAAATAGCATTATTGATTAAATGGAAAATCTAATATGTGACTTTTTGCCCTATAACAATAAACATAATTGATAATTGTAAATGTCTCAGATTACATTTATTTTAATACAAATTGGAAACCAATATATAAAAGCTAAATAAGAAAGAAACATAAAAAGATTGGAATCTAAAATAATAAAAAGGCATTATAATAAATAAATAAGCATTATAAAATTATAAAACTAGAATCTAAAATAATAAATAAGCATTATAAAATATGAATGAAAGATTAAAAATAAGGTAAAGATGACAACAGAATTCCACATGGAAAGGAAAGCAAACTCTGTTATGTGGAATGCAGACATAAAAAAAACCACTTCCAAATCCAATATCTTTTTATTAATATTCACAAACCCTTAACATTAAAAATAAATAAAACCCTAAAAATAGGACGAGTCCATATTTTCAATAGGCATAATTACTTAAAAAATTATTAAAACGGAATATAAAATGAATAATGAGAATCTTAAATAATACTGGGTATCCAAAATGATGAGAAACTTAAATAACAAAGTCACAAGTCATAGTGACCGTAATAGAACATTAATGGATTTTTTTTTTTTTAAATTACAAACAAAATAGGAAACAAACATCTGAACTCAAATTCCAGTATGACTTATGTAGATTTTAGAATAAATTTTGGAAAAGAAAATAGACAGAGATAAACTGTTCAAGAAGGAAAAAGAAGTACTTATCTGATTAAATACGGCCCAAAGAATCCTTCCTCGCTGTTAGCGAGAGTGGCAACCGGTTAGCGAGAGTAGCAATTGCATTGCTTATTATTTTCCGCGGCTTCCCATTTGATTTATGTTAGCTTAGCTGAAATAAAAAAGAATGATAAGATTTTATGACATTTTGAAATATTATAATAAACTACAAAATTGAAATATTATAATGTAAATGAAATGAAACTACATTCCATCACAATAACCAAACCACAGAAAAGAGAAAGAAATGGGCCTAAAAGAGCGCTATATCTATAAGGGAGAGGAACCTACTTTCTTTATTGAACGGAAAACCTATCAATGCAGGAGCAGGAATGCCCACCCTCTCTTGCAGGCCATACCTCCAACAACGCAGGAGCAGGAATGCCCAGGTATTCTCCCTCACAGAGTGAATAAGGCAGGATGGAATGCATCTCTGGCCATGCCGTCCCACCCTGAAGAAGCGGATTCGCGTCAATCAGAATTATCTCTGTAGGACCGACTATGTAGGAAGCTATGCCTCTGCGAATGCATCTCTGGCTGCCCATGCCGTCCCACCGTGAAAAAGCGGATGAGCCTCAATCAGAATTATTCCCGGACAAGGACCGATTGGAAGCCATGCCTCTGCGAAAGCATCTCTGGCTGGCCATGCCGTCCCACCGCGGAGAATGGGTCTGCGAATGCATCTCTGGCTGGCCATGCCGTCCCGCCGTGAAAAAACGGAGAAGCGGGTTCGCCTCAATCATAATTATCGCCGGCGAAAGACCGATTATCGCCTCAATCAGGCCTCTGCGAATGCATCTCTGGCTATGCCGTCCCACCGCGGAGAAAGGGGTCTGCGAATGCATCTCTGGCTGGCCATGCCGTCTCGCCGTGAAAAAGCGGAGAAGCGAGTTCACCTCAATACCGATTAGCCATGCCTCTGCGAATGCATCTTTGGCTGCCCATGCCGTCCCACCGTGAAAAAGAGGGTTAGCCTCAATCAGAATTATCCCAGGACAAGGACCGATTACGTCATCGAATGCATCTCTGGCTGGCCATGCCGTCCCACCGCGGAGAAGGGGGTCTGCGAATGCATCTCTGGCTGGCCATGCCGTCCGGCCGTGAAAAAGCGGAGAAGCAGATTATCAATGCCTCTGCGAAGCCATGCCTCTGCCAAGCCATTCCTATGCGAAGCGGATTATCAATGCCTCTGCGAATGCGTCTCTGGCTGGCCATGCTGGTTCGCCTCTATCATGACGAAAGACGGACTACGTCTATATATATATTGTTTTTGAAAAAGACCTGGGCGTGACCTGACCTGACCTGGGTTTTGGGTTTTGTTTTTGAAAAATATATATTTCATATATTGTAATAAATATAACTGAATAAAAAAATATTTTTCCATCATGATGACCCATGACATGATAGTGAAAGATAACCGTTTTTTAATAAAGATTAAGCTATAGTGTTTTGTTTTTTTTTTAACATTCGTCCAATTACAAAAAAATTATTTCTGTTTTAAGAGTTTTTTTGAATTTATCGCATAGGTTTTTTTGGGATATAACAGATGTATAAATACTTGAAAAGTTGTTATAAGGAGCAGATTTATTGAAAATGAAATCAAGAGTTATAAAACTTAAGAAATTATATTTGTTTGTTTAATAATTATTTATTTGTTTTGTTTAATAATTATTTATTTGTTTGTTTATTAATTTTTTATTTAATAAGAGTCTACTGGAAAATGTTTATAAATTAATATCTAGAATTATTCATGTTGGCTAGGGTAGGGATCCAATTTTGACCACATGAGCACGGGATCATATAGACGCCTTTTTATTCGATGGGATCCACAAAATCTTTGACTGACCTAAGGAAATTCCTAATAGTGTTTAAGGGTTTGAAAGTTGCCCCAATGTTTTTCTTCTTTAAAATCCTAGCAAGTTTGTTTGTTGTTCCTTGTATGTAGGGTAAGTAAACCTTAGACACATCACTATTTATTTGTTCTTTATTCCTAGGTGTTTTGGTGGCATTTTGAAAGGGTTTCATTACTTGATTTTTTTATAGCCATTATTTTTAAAAACATTGAGGATGTGATTTTTCTCTTCCTCTAGGTGTTCATCATCAGAAATTCTGAAGGCTCTAGTGGCTAAGGTGTTTAGAACACCTAGTTTTTGGGAAGGGTGATGATGGGAATCGGTATGAAGGTATTGTTCAGTGTGAGTTTTCTTCCTATGCGATAAATCCAAAAGAACTCTCTGATCAAAACAATGGTCGCAAAAGACTTAGAACATAAATACTGACCCTGTATGGACATGATACAACTAATAAAATCCGACAATTTGAGCGGATACGTTTGCAAGTAATGAGAAGGAAATCGAATCTAACTTTTCTGAAAAGATGTAGGGACGCCGATGTTACGCCTATTTTTACCATAATCAATCATAGACTTCGCGATAAGAAAAATCACTGTATTTTTCACAAGGCCAACATTTCATTACTCTGGAATGAAATTCAGAAAGCAAGGTTTAATTTAGACAATTTATCACGTAAACTTCTCATTCTTCACACTACTCTGGCAAATATCATCCAACCACCTCTTTGGGCACGAATATATGCCTGCTCCTCCCTAAAAACCACGAAAATTGAAGAAATCATTGTAAACAAACAACGCAACAAATTTACTCGACTAGAAAACACGCAGAAACAAGTATGGATGAACAACATGCATGGTTTGCCTCCTCACCAAAACGAACACTCTGTACATACGCTCCACGATAACATCGAAACTCCTTCTTTCAGCATAATTAACACTGCCCAAAAGAACAGCTTAAATAATATTATAAATAGACTCATGATATTTAATAATAACATTAATATTCAAGCCAAAAATAACACCTCCGTTATCCAAACAGTAACCACGCTAACCTAGAAAACAATAATAATAACATTAACATAAACAATAATAACTACAATCTCCGAAAATCCCCAAGCAACACWSGTATAAACAATACTWATCATTCTRKTGTGCMCTYAGACAAWTCCGATAACAGTCGCGRYAGTGACCAAAACAGTCCCCGYGCAAACTCTGTAAATAACAGTAATACCCACGCCAAAAACAATAACCCTCACACCTCCATTACTCAACAAACAAATCATAATTCCAATTACAATAATAATAACTACACTCTTACAGGCATTTGTGATAACAAACCAAACTGTTTTGACACACGTATAACAAATTTTGATATAAAACGCAACAATGTTAGCCACAACAGTATTGATTGTCGTTGTAACCCTCCCATTGAATTTATTAATAACACCTGGCGTCCAAGTAATATTGATCCCAGCTCCATTGTCAGCATTAACCCCCTCACCTCCATCATACAAAAAAAGGAACCCTGATAATACAAATATTAGGAATAATAATATCAACAATGTCCTTATAATGAATAACAACCACAGCGATGAATCCCATTGTAATAATGAACCAAATAGTAATGACAACAAAGATTTTGAAGCAATTAATCTACCCAACACCGACATGATTTGCAATAATATCGTGAACCCAAATCTCGTCCTTAGTATCTCCAACGACAATAGTAAACAAGTTAAAAACTTTGAACGTAAGACTAACCAGGTCAAAACCACTGTACCCAAAAATTTAGTTATCAACCTATCAACCCATCCCATCGATGATTACACTACTAAAATACTAGAAAAAGTTCTTAACTTTGCCATTTCCCCCCACAAAATTCCTATTGAAGATATCTTATGCAACATCGAAAATAGTATTAAAAACCTCTCAGATAATGTTAAAGAAGAAATCAGACAAGACTGCTTAGTAATTCTCCGTAGAGTAAAACCACCAAAGAGCAATATCACCAAAGAAGAAATTTTGGCTCTAAAATCCCTAAACAATAACAAGAATTTAGTAGTTCTAAAAGCAGACAAAGGTGGGCCTGTTGTCGTTATGAATAAGGAAAACTACATTGAAAAAATGTTGGATCACCTCAATAACAGTGGAAGTTATAAGAAACTTAATAAAAAACCCTTAAATAAGAATGCAAAGGAAGTTTCCAATGCCATTAAATTTAGCAACATAAGAGATGGTGATAAAAAGAAATTGCTTGTTAGCTTCCCTTCCACCCCGAGGATATATGGACTTCCTAAAATTCATAAGGAAGGGCCCCCTCTTAGACCCATCGTCGACACAATAAGCAACCCTACTTATCAACTTGCAAAATACCTAGCTCATAAACTCAAACCCTTAGCCAGAAACACTAGCTCCTTTGTTAAAGACTCCTCTTTCTTTGTAAACAAGATCAAAAACATTAAATTGGACAAGGATGCCATCCTTGTCAGCTTTGATGTTGTTTCTCTCTTCACTAAAATTCCCATTGATGGAGCAATGAAAGTCATCAAAAACATCACTGACCTAGGTACTGCCAACTTAGTTGAGCTTTGTTTGAAATCCACTTTCTTTAGTTTCCAAGGAGACATTTATGAACAAACCTGTGGGGTTGCTATGGGATCCCCTCTCTCCCATCATAGCCAATTTATTCATGGAAAATTTGGAAAACAATGCCCTAAACTCCTCACCCTTCAAACCTAAATACTGGAATAGGTTTGTTGATGATACCTTTGTCATCTAGCCCCATGGTTGTGACAAATTATATGAATTTGTGACTCACCTTAATAAACAATCTGATCACATCAAGTTCACTATGGAGGTTGAAAATAATGGTAGTCTTCCTTTTCTAGATGTCAGAGTCACAAAAAGACTTGATGGATCCTTATCCCATCAAGTTTATAGGAAGAAAACTCACACTGAACAATACTTTCATGCTGATTCCCATCATCACCCTTCCCAAAAACTAGGTGTTCTAAACACCTTAGCCACTAGAGCCTTCAGAATTTCTGATGATGAACACCTAGAGGAATAGAAAAATCACCTCCTCAATGTTTTTTAAAATAATGGCT
>JASDQU010313349.1:0-11877 GCA_032191745.1 Picea mariana | reverse complement strand
TGGATATTGCACCACCGAAACAAGACCAAGAATCGAAGGGTTTTGCTAAACCCTAATGAAACAATGGATCCAAGAGAACCATACAAGAGATCAATCAAATCATAATGCCAAAGTGAGGCTCTACCCCTCCTTTTATCCCTTTTCCATGCCTTCTAGAACTTTCCCTTTTTTGACCAAATCATATGTAACTTCTAAAATTTCCCCTTTTTGACTAAATCAAATATAACTTCTAGAATTTTCCCTTTTTTGACTAATTCAAATATAACCCTTATTTTCCCCCAATTTTCACTTTAAGATTAAAATTCACTTTAATAATGGTTAAGTAACTTATTAATCTAAAGTCAATTTATTTCCCTAATGTCACTTTTAAAACATAACATCTCCTAACTAAGTGATATTAAATGACCCTAATTTTACTCATTTTTCTCCACTGATAGACCAAAAAAGTCCATTCTACTACGAAACGAGGAAACCCAAAAATGGGGACATGAAAATGATCAAATGTGACTTTCTAAACCTATTTTTTGGGATGCTACATGCCATAAAACAAGGTAAAAATGTCATATCCGATCATCCAAGTGATCTCAATAAGAAAAATGTTTCACATCCCATAAGTCAATAAATCAATAAAATTAATCTTACTCTGATATCACTTAATTATGTTAATCGAGGAAGGTGTGATTGATGGAGTGCACTTCACTAAGTTGTATTTTATACCATGCATTGTCTTTGACCTGCTAGAACTTCTTCCCATGTATGGATAAAAGGAGGAAAAAGTTGTATTTGATCTATCACGTGGTCTTTTAACTCAAAGAACTGAGCCTTAATATGGGTGAGTGAAAGAAGTTTTTGGATGAAAAAGTGGTAAGCCATGCAGTAGGAACACACACTCGCAAGAACACATGCGCATTCTGAGGAATGTGCATGCGTTCCTAAACCTTTAGGTGTGGAGGTGGCCAAACCTTCATGAGGCTTGCCACATAGGTTTAGTGGCAAGAATGTGTGCACATTCCTACTGATAGACTTTTTTAAGAGGCCACGAGCATGATTTGTGGTCATTGTGCACAAACCACGCTCGTGTTTCTACTCTCAATGAATGAATAGAGGAGATAGAGAGGAAGGTTATTGCCACTGTGTCCATGTATGTTTGATTTATCTTATTTTTAACCCAATTTATTCATTTCCAATTTAGTCTTTTTCTTCCAAGAATCTAAATTAAAAAAAAATTGTAATTTTATATTTTAATTAAAAAACCAACCTAATCAGGGATGATTTTAAGGATGGAAATTTATTTTAAAATGTAGAAACTTTGGTGAATCTTACTAATCCTTCATATGCCAACTATAAATTTTTGGCGACATTTTTGTAAAAATATTCAAATTTCTAAGGATTTTATATAGTATGTATAAAATTTTGGCGATTTTTAAGGTAAATTTTTTTTATCCTATAGAATTTGGGTGAATCATTTTTAGAATAGCGAATCGGTTTTTGGGAAAAACCATGGAAAATTAGCCCATGAGAGAAATTTAGCCCCTAAAATGATCCCTGAACCTAATTTAGATGCCATGGATTTTAAATTATAGCATATACAATAAAATGGAACCCCAAGACAATGAAAATCGCTCAGAAGAAAATAAAGAAGATCAAAACGCCAACCCACCACAACCACCCAATGTAAACACTCAAATTGATGAGGGGTTGACTATATTAAGAACGCTTGAGGAACAATTAAGGGACACTAGAAAGACTAGTAGAGTCTCCTTGGCCACTTCTTTGGAAATCATTTTGAAATCCATTGCAAGTGCCCAAGGGAAATTGACTTCTATTTTTGATTATAGGGCAAGAATGTATGAGTACTACAACACTGGTTTTGACAAGAACCAAGTCAAAGACCTGGGCATTTAAAAACCACAAATATTTTCTATTTTTAGGGATCCTAGAAATCGACAGGAGCTACCATTGAACAAGAAACACATCTCCATTGACTAGTGCATCCATCCCCATATTAGTCAAAATTGGAGTGATAGGTGGTATATGGTTTTTGATAAACCTCCCTGCAATAACAGAGAGATGCCCTTATATTTTCTGAGAAAATTATGGGCTGAGTTTATTTTGAGTAAGCATGTCAACTACTTTGACATTGAAGACTTCTAGGGGGTGGGTCTAGGGTCCACACAGGATCGAGGTCATGCCAGGAGTGACCTTATGTTAGGTCCTCATCCCCCTAGGCAAAGCCCTGAACCCCTTACTCAACATCTTCTTATTGCAGAGAGTTTGAAACAAGTAAATCTAGCCATTTCATCATTGACACATAGCCTAGTGCAACATAGTAGCTTTGTTGCACTATCTGGGCAGGAGGTGCCAACCAATGACATTGATAGAGGGGATGGAGGTTCAACATGCACATAAGATTACAATGAGGAGAGGACACATGGACATAATAGCCATCCATGTGAACCTCACAGATGCTCAAGCTGTGGGAAGACATGTTATGGGCCTATAGAGCCCATTGTACAACATAGCTTCATGTAGGAGGTTAGTATTGTAACCCTCTTTATGTTCTTCATCGTTATACATTTATTTTGTATTATGTGTATTTATATCGATATTTTATTGTATGTTGTTTTGCAGTTGTTACGTCTTAGCAGTAGACCCTCTATGCCGATGGATGCATTAGTGCCTAGCCCCACCACTAATGCAACAATAGAGGCATCATGTTCATTGGGTGCACCCCACATGTAGGTATGTGCCACATATGATAAATTCACCATATTCATTTCTTTATTTTATGTCATCCTCAAATTTTTAATGTTCTCATGTTTCTACAGGATTTGGGACTAGGCAATGTTGGGGAATGTCCATCTAGGATGGACAAGTCACCTACGTCACATGTATCATGTGTAGAGGTAAATATCTTATAATTCTGAATTTTTTTGTGTTTATGTTTTTGAATTTTAGTAGTTGGTACTAATAGTTCAATTTTATTAATATGTATGTAGGTTGTGGATATTTTTTCTAGTTATGGTACTATTTCACTCTTTGAGCACCTGGGCATTTCTTCTAGGTTACCTTTATCCAGGCCTAGGGAGTTGAAATCACTTGTATAGCCTATGGGGGCCCATCATGGCCCACCCTCAAAATTTCCATCAACGCCATCAACCCCATCGATCAAGACTGCCACAATAGAGGTTTTCTTGGAGCAAGTTGTAAAATCCAGTGCTCCATCTTCCAGTGAATCTCCATTGAGGCTTGATATATTCATGATGCGATAATGCATTGATGATAATTTTGTATGTTTCATGAATTTGATTTTACGAATATTTGTTTAATTGACTTGATACTTGTAACTGATGCAGGTTGAAATCATGGAGATACTAGGGTTGCAGAGGAGGGTAAGACCCTCATGATTAATAGTAGCATATGTGGTGATTTGTCTTAGGTTAAATTACAAAGTATCATTTTGTATGTTTATTAATTCATTGAGGAAAAAAACTTATAACAATTTTTATTCTTTGTGTAGTCTCTAGAGCGTCGAAGCACGCCTAGACATAGAACCTCTCGAGGTGATTCCTCAAGCAAGAGAAGAAATATTGATTTCCAAGATGCTCTTGAGTGTGGTGAGAGTGGAAGTGGTCAATGATTGACCAACTACTGCCATTTTGTATCTAGGCCACCATATGGATGTTTTTTTTATGTTAGGGCACTTGTTTTCACTTTGTATACTAGGCATGAGTTGCCATTTTGTAAAAAATGAACAATTTAGATGATGTTGTGTGTGTGTGTGTGTGTATTTCATGGCACATTTTTTTACGAATCTCATTGTTTCTGCATTTTATGTTGATGAATATATGAGTTTCAAAGTGTTTTAATTCCAAAATGTATGAATTTTGTGTGTATTAATCCCTTGTTGTTTTTCTAAAGTTATTATAAATACTTGCATTACGCATTAAGGAATATCTTATGGTGGAAAATATTGCTAAGTGCTAAATCCATAAGCAATAAATGGTGCTCAAGTAGCATTGCTTGCTAATCAACCATGTATCTCTACATCATCGATAGATCATTCCTTTTGAATTATTTATATGAATGTTGTGGATATCCATATTCTAACTCAAAACCAACAATGCATGGACTGCCACTTGAATTATCTCCATCTAAATCCAATGACAATCCACACTCAAATAGTGGTCACTTGAAAATATTGTGACCTAAAAAATGGCAAATTACAATAATTTATTATAGAAATATATTTTCCCATTTATCTTCTACATAATTCTAAATCACTTAACAATCTCAACTCAATGTTATGTCAAATTAACCTCCATAACTAGTACTATAATTACTCAGTTACAAAGATGAAATAAGCTAAAATTCAATTATGCAAGTACACAACATTTGGACAACCCAAACACTTCATATATATTTAGAATATGAAGTACATGCACCTACCAATATCTTATCATGGGTTGTTAGAAGTCGGGCTCTTCAAACCCTAGCGATGGAAACCATAAGATAACATTAGCCAATAACTCACTCCATTAGAGATCATCAACAAGGTAGTATACACAATGGTAAGTCCTTTTTGGAATCTATATTTGTATCCCACACTTGTACAAGATCAACTCCCTCTATATTCTCAATAACAAGCACATTAGGTAGCACCAAGGTTTTAAAATGCCACAAAACCCTAACTTCTTCTCTTACCATAGCTACATTATAAAAGTATTTCTTTTCTCCTGTAGGTATAAGTCCAAGTAATCCTAGTCTCCTTAGAAAAAAACCTTGACCCTAGTCTTCCCTTGACATTCCTTTGAGAATCCTAGTTGTTAGTTTCTTAGTTGATTCAATCCATAATTTGACCATTTTCTCGGCCACACACATTTTTCTCCTCTTTATATGCATGACATATATAAAATAATTTGATTTATGTGTAACCCTTCATAAATTCCAAAAAGATGAATCAATGACTCATTAATGCACTCATGTTTTTTTAGCTTGTGTAGTGGGTATATGTAAATTTTGTTAAACCCATCAATTATTAATAACATTTATTCAGTCTTCCATGATGTCCACTAAACTTATTGATTTTGATCAATAGAATGAGAGAGTTCACATGGAAACTATATCTTAGAATGGGTATCATTTTCCACCTACAAATAAATATTTTGAGGTCACATTTCATGACACACCATAAAAAGTAATGCTATGCTACCAAAATTCCTCCAGGGAGACTTGAAAGCATTATTGTTTTCCCTTCACCATCTATGAGAGTTTATTGCACACTCCTACCAAATTTTTGGGTTAGAGCACACAAGGAGACAAAGGACCCTCCCAAACCCAATCCCACAGACCTATTGATGCCATGCCATTGTAATTCATGTCCAAGTCATTCCATGGCATGCCATTTCCATTCCATTGCTATTTCCGCACCATTTCCATGCCTTTCCATGACTTTCCATGCAATGCCATTGCCATGCCTTGCAATTTCCTTTCCTTTCCATGCCATGCCATTTCCAAGCCATGGAATTGCCAAGCCATGCCATGCCATGCCATTCCATGCCATGCCATTCCATGCCATGCCATGCCATGCCATTGACATGCCATGCCATTTCCATGCCTTGCCATTCCATGACATTTCCATGCTTTTCCAAGCCATGCCATGGCATGCCATTTCCATTTCCATTCCATTCCATTGCCATGCCATTGTCATGTAGTTTACCATGTCTTGTCATGTAGTTTCCCATTTTAACCTATATAAAAACAAATATAACATTCCATAAAATTATGCAAGGAAAAAGTCAAATCAAAATGTGGATTGCAATGAAACAAGAATAACAAAAAAAGAAACATTGCCATGCCATTTCCATGCCTCAAAATTAAACCCTTGGAATACACCTTGAATCCTTTTATTACATTTCTGTGATAATTTTCATCCCTTTAGGGCTTGATGTCTTGAATATTGTAGGGCTTTCATGTGTCATCTTTCATTTCAGCATACATTTGTTATATAAACCCTAGTTTAAGCTTGCATTTTTAGCTCCTTTTCATTTAATGATTACTTGTTTTAAAGACTCTTATATTTGTCCTTGTATTTCCTTGTCATGCCATACCATGCCAATCCTTTCCTTTGCATTCCCTGCAATCCCATGTCTTGCATTGCCTTGCCTTCCCTTTCCATGCCATGCCTTGCCATGCCATTCCTTGCCATTCCATTCCTTGATTTGCATTGCCTTGTCTTTCCTTGCCACACCATGCCATGCCTTGCATTGCCTTGCCTTTCCATGCCATTCCATGAAATGCCTTGTGTTTTCATGCCTTTCCATGCCATTCCTTGCATTTCCTTGGCTTTCCATGCCATGCATTGCCTTTCCTTTCCATGCCATGCCATGCCATGCCTTTCAATGACTTGTCTTGCCTTGCATTTCTTTTCCTTGCCTTGCCTTACCTTGCCATGCCATGGCATGTCATTCCTTTCCTTTGCATGCATTTCCTTGCAATTCCATGTCATGCCATGCCTTTCCTTACCATGCCATGCATGACTTTCCATACCTTGCCTTTCCATGCCATGCCTTGCCTTGCCATGGTATGGTATGGTATAGTATGCCTTTCCATGCCATGCCTTGGCTTTCCTTTCCATGGTATGGTATGGTATGGTATGATATGCCTTGCCTTTCCATGGTATGGTATGGTATGGTGTGGTGTGGTATGGTATGCCTTGCCATGACAAACAATCCTTTGCCTTGCTTTTCCATGGTATGGTATGGTATGGTATGCCTTGCCTTTCCATGGTATGGTATGGTATGCCTTGATTTTCCTTGACATGGTATGGTATGGTATGCCTTTATTTTCCTTTCCATGGTATGGTATGGTATGGTATGTTATGCCTTGCCTTGCCTTGCCATTGCCATTCCTCACAATTAAACCCTTGGAATACACATTGACACCTTTTATTACATTTTTGTCATAACTTTCAACCCTTTAGAGCTTGATGTCTTGAATATTGTAGGGTGGTCAAGTGTCATATTGCATTTAAACATGAATTTGTTATCTAAACCCTAGTTTAAGTTTGCATTTTTAGCCCCCTTTCATTTAATGATTAATTGGTTTAAGGGATGTTATATTTTTCCTTCTATTGCCTTGCCTTTGCTTGCCTTGCCATGCCTTGCCTTTGCATGCCCTACCATGCCATGCCTTGCATTGCCTTGCCTTTCCATGACATTCCTTCCCATGCCATTCCTTGCCTTGCCTTTCCACGCCATGCCATACCTTTCCTTGCCTTGCCTTTCCATGTCATGTAATGTCTTGCCTTTGCATGCCTTGCCTTTCCATGCCATGCATTGGCTTTCCTTGCCATGCCATGCCATGCTTTGCCTTGCCATGCCTTGCATTGCCTTGCCTTACCTTTCCATGCCATGCCATGTCATGCCTTTCCTTTGCATTCCTTTCCATGCCATGCCTTGCCATGCATTTCCATGCCTTGCCTTTCCATTCCATGTCATGCCATGCCTTGCCTTACCATGCCATGCCATGCATGAATTTCCATTCCTCGCCTTTCCATGCCATGCCTTTCCTTGCCTTGCCATGGTATGGTATGCCTTGTCATGCCATGCCTTTCCTTGCCATGCCATGCCATGCCTTGCCTTGCCTTTCCATTGTTTGGTATGCCTTTCCTTTCCTTACCATGGTATGGTATGGTATGCATTTCCTTGCCTTTCCTTGCCAAGACATGGTATGGTATGGTATGGTATGCCTTGCTATTCCATGCCTTTCCTTGCCATGGTATGGTATGGTATGCCTTGCCTTGGTATGTTATGGTATGATATGTCTTTCCTTTCCTTTCCTTTCCAAGCCATGGTATGGTATGGTATGCCTTGCCTTGCCTTGCTATGCCTTTCCTTGCCTTGCCATGGTATGGTATGCTATGCCTTGCCTTGCCTTGCCATGGTATGGTATGGTATGGTATGCCTTGCCTTGCCTTGCCATGATATGATATGGTATGTCTTTTCTTGCCTTGCCTTTCCAAGCCATGGTATGGTATGCCTTGCTATGGTATGGTATGGTTTGGTATGCCTTTCCATGGTATGGTATGGTATGGTATACGTTGCCTTACTTTGCCATGGTATGGTATGATATGGTATGGTATGCCTTTCATTTCCTTGCCTTTCCAAGCCATGGTATGGTATGATATGGTATGGTATGTCTTTCATTTCCTTGCCTTTCCAAGCCATGGTATGGTATGTTATGGTTTGTCGTGCCATGCCTTGCCATGGTATGGTATGGTATAGTATGGTTTTCCTTGCCATGCCTTGCCATGGTATGGCATGGTTTGGTATGGTATGCATTGCCTTACCATGGTATGGTATGGTATTGTATGATTTTCCTTGCCATGACTTACCTTGCCACGCCATGATTTTCCATGCCATGCCTTGCCTTTGCTTGCCATTCCTTTCCATACCATGCATTTCCATGCCATGACTTTCCATGCCATGCCATGCCATTCCATTCCTTGCCATGTCATTCCATTCCATTCCTTGCCATGCCTTCACTTGCCATTCCTTGTATTTCGATACCATCTTTTTCCATACCATGCCTTTACATGCCATGCCATGCCTTTCCATGCCATGTCATGCCATGCCTTTCCATGTCATGCCATGCCTTCACTTTCCATGCCATGCTTTTCCATGCCATGGCTTTCCTTTCCATGCCATTCCTTTCCATACCATGCCTTGTCATTCCATGCCTTGCCATACCATGCCATGCCATGCCTTCACTTTCCATTTCTTGCCTTCACTTGTCATGCCTTGCCTTGCATTCACTTGCCATGCTATGCCATGTCATGCCTCAACTAAATGAACAAGTTTAATACATAAATGAACAAGTTTAATATGTAAATAATGTTTGTACTAAATGAATAAGTTTCATACGTAAAAATTACAATCAAAGGATTCATTAAGCATGTAATTCTACAACTTGTTATCCCATATATCTTATATAAAAATACTTGCATGAGAATTTCAATGTCATAATATAAGCCCTCTTTATTCATATATCTAAGGTATCATATATTTGTCTAACATGGATTATCATAAGTAATAGGATTTACCTAGACCTAGACCTAGACCTATACTTTTCATTGTCTTTCAATGTCATGCCATTCTTAGCCTTGCCATGTCTTGGCTTTGATTTCCTTTCCTTACCTTGCTTTGCCTTTCCTTGCATTTCATTGCCTTTCCTTACATTTCCATACCAACATGTCCTTGAATGGCTTGAGGAGGTGAGTTGCAACTCGTGAAAAAACTCAAACCAAGACTTATGCTGATGAACTATCAGTTGCATTGGATCTGTAGCACTAGGTTTCAGCTAGTGAGGCCCCTTCGCTGTCATTCCATCCACTGGAAAAATGTTTGTTGGAGTATCTCTGGCACTCAGGGTTTTTCTCAATGAGGCATAGTGCAATTTTTGAAGAGGAGGTCGATTTTAAATAACACTATGTTGGGAATTTGTGGGTAGTGTAGTCGCATGGACCTTGTCCAAACAAACTTGCAGGTGCTTACGGAACTCCGTTATGCCGCTAGGTTTGGATTTTATGCCCCTAAACCAAATTGGCCACTTGTCCTTAAATGGCTTGAGGAGGTGACTTACAACTCATGATAAAAATAAAACCAGGACTTAGATGGATGAACTTCCAGTTGCATTGGATCCGAAGCACAAAGTTTCAGCTAGTGGGGCCCCTCTATTGTCATTCTATCCACAGGTAAACCGTTTGTTGGAGTATCTCTGGCACTAGGGTTTTTCTCAATGAGGCATAGTGCAATTTCTGAAGAGGAGGTCAATTTTCAAGAACATTGTGTTGGGAATTTGTGAGAAGTGTAGTCACATGGGCCTTGGCCAAATAGACTTGTGGGAACTTATGAAACTACATTATACCACTCAGTTTGGATTTTATGCCCCATGAACAAATTTACCACATGTCCCTAAATGGCTTGAGGAGGCAGGTTGAAACTTGTGATAAAAATCAAACAAAGACTTAGATGGACAAACCATCATTTTCATTGGATCCAGAGCACTGGGTTTCAGCTAGTGGGGCCCCTCTATTGTCATTCTGTCCACTGAAAAACTATTTGTTGGAGTATCTCCGATACTAGGGTTTTTCTCAATGAGGCATAGTGCAATTTCTAAAGAGGAGGTCAAATTTCAAGAACAATGTGTCGAGAATTTGTGGGTAGTGTAGTCACGTGGGCCTTGACCAAATAGACTTTTGGGAGCTTACAAAACTTTGTTATGTATCTCAGTTTGGATTTTATTCCCCTGGACCAAATTGGCCACATGTCCCTAAATGGCTCAAGGAGGCGAGTTGAAAATCATGATAAAATTCAAACCGAGACTCGTATAGGTGAACCGCTAGTTGAATTTGATCTAGAGCACCGGGTTTTAGCTAGTGGAGCCCCTCTAGTATCATTCCATTCACTAAAAAACTGTTTGTTGGAGTATCTCTGACACTAGGGTTTTGCTCAATGATGCATAGTGCAATTTCTAAAGAGGAGGTCAAGTTTCAAGAACACTATGTGATGTATTTTTTGGTAGTGTAGTCGCATGGGCCTTGGCCAAAAAACTTGTGGGAGCTTAAAAAACTCTATTATGCCGCTTGATTTGGATTTTATGCCCCCGAACCAAATTGGCCACATGCCCCTAAATGGATTGAGGAGGCGATTTGAAACTCATGATAAAACTCAAACTGAGACTCGAATGGATGAACTGTTAGTTGCATTGGATCTAGAGCACTGATTTTTAGCTAGCGGGACCCCTCCGCTATCATTTTATCCACTGGAAAAAGTTCTTGCACTAGGGTATTTCTCAATGAGGCATAGTCCAAGGAAAGGCAAGGCATGGCATGACATGGGGAGGCATGGAAAGGCAAGGCATGGCATGGAAAGGAAAGGCAAGGAATGAGAAAGCATGGAAAGGCAAGGCATGGGAAGGAATGGAAAGGAAAGGAAAGGCATGGGAAGGCAAGGCAAGGCATGGCATGGCATGGCAAGGCAAGGCAAGGCAAGGAAATGTATGGCATGGCAAGGCATGACAAGGCAAGGAATGGCATGGGAAGGTAAGGAAAGGAAAGGCAAGGTAAGGCATGAAATGGTGACAAGGCATGCAAAGGTAATACATGGAATAGAATGGCATGGAAAGGTAAGCCACAACAAGGCAAGGCATGGGAAGGCATAGAAAGGCAAGGCAAGGAAAGGCAAGGAAAGGAATGGAAAGGAAAGGAAAGGCATAGCAAGTGAAGGAAATTGAAGGAAAGTGAAGGAAAGACATGACAAGTGAATGAAAGTGAAGGCAAGGCAGAGCAAGGAAATGCATGGTAAGGAAAGGAAAGGAAACACAAGCCAAGGAAATGCAAGGAATGACATGACATGGAAAGAAAAGGCAATGTGTTAGGGTCCTGTTAGGGTCCTATAATTATAGGCGATTCGATTCTTCGACTGTTGATTTGGCGTCTCTCTCGATGACGAACTATGGCTCAGGTGATTCCATTTTCCTCCCTCCATTCTTGTCGCTCAATCCCCTATCATCCTATTACATCCTTCATCCACGCTGTGCCTTCACTCCCTTGTCATGTTGCCCCATTGGCCACATCTCGCCCGCCTTCTATCCCTGCATAAATGGACTTAGGATGAACAAAAGAATAGCAATAAGGTTAGTCTAGGTTTAAATTGATTAATAATGACTATTTAATAATTAATTAATCATTAATTAATTATTAATTAAGTTGAAGTTTCTAGGTTAGTAACTAAGTTAAAAGTTAGGGTTAGTTTAAAATTAAAATAAAACAATTAAATTTAAAAACAAAATAAAAAATAAAAAACATATATAAAA
>JASDQU010313348.1:0-10234 GCA_032191745.1 Picea mariana | reverse complement strand
GGGTGAATGTAATACCCCAAATTATTAAAACATTTATGACTTATTTTTAATTTTATTATTTTGATTGAATGGATCCTTAAAGATCAAAAACGATATTTTATTCTATTTGAATAAAAGGGGCATGTTGGGTAAGACTGCTAGAAGAGGAAGTTGAAGATCCATTTAGAGGAATGACCAGTGGCAACAGAAAGAGACAAGTGGCGGAGTGAGTTGAGTTTAACTCAACTCGTAGAGACACAATACCATATTTCTAGGAAATCAGAAAAAGACAAGTGTGGGATTAAAGTTTGATAAGTGGTCAAAGATCATGAGGCTTGTATATGTGTCAAAATACCTTGGCAAAAATAAATAAGGAATGCACAAATAGGATGGGACACCATTCTTTGTACGTGAGAACTTGAAAAAGGAAATTCAAAACTTGTCCTCTTGGTATTTTTGCAAGTTAATCACAGTGGTCATTCCTCCTTTTGGATCAGGAAACTTAGCTCGAGGGTGACAAGGTAGAAGGTTGTTTCTTCTCTCTTCTACAGTTGGGAGGAGCGATATCACCCAATGTGTGTTTCCCGGATCTACTGTATCAAGTTCAACTTTTTTTTATGCATTGATTAAGTAATTGTTTATAATAAGTAAATTTTGTTCTGCATGCATCAATAATGTTAATCTAATATATCAGTGTTATTCTCGGCATTGAAACTGTCTAAATTATGTTATGTTTCTTTTTGGTGTTAAAGATGGAAATGTTTATTCATTGATCTGTAGAGTAGAGAAGATTGTTGCATTTCTTTAATAACTAAATACATTTAGGAAGTTAAATATTAAGAATAAATAGAAACAAGGAAACTCACTTTTTATTATTATTGATATGTATGTATTCATCAAGAGGTAAGAACCCTCACTTATCAGAATAATACATGCCTACCCTAATAGAGAAGGAGATATATCATTTTCACAAACGATATATATATATATAGTAAACAGAGAACCCTCGTTTCATAAAAATGATACATACAGAAGGGAACCAACGTTTCCATAGAACTATAAAATATATTACTATACAGAGACAGATATCTCTCTGTCATAAGAACGATACATAACAAACAGAGATAAGGAACTCTTGTGGGATTCAGGTACACTAGTCCCATTTTCAACCACAATAATCACTTTTACCACTTAACAATATGGATGTAAAAATGTATCAGAACCTGAATTACCTTGCCCGGGTTTAACCATTTCGGCATCCCAAGGCGCCCTCTTGGATATACCCTGTAATCAAAGAAAAACAATTGTTACTATAAGGGTTCGATTTAAGGAAAATATGTATGAGTAATATATCTTAAAATACTAAAAAATAAGGGTTTACCATCGTCATATACTTCTGAGTAAATCTTGTTGTTAACAAACCAAGATATGTGTGATGCAGACCAACCTCTTGAGTTCCCTGCAAGAATCTGGTTATTAATAACATAACTAGTTTAAAAATAATAATAAACCCAAGAACTACTAACTATGAATAGACAGGAATAACAAGAAATTACCTAATAAATTTTCAGATGGAAAAGATAACGTTCCAACCCAACGAATATACCCTTAGTTGGTAGGACCACCATGGGTACCATAGAAATATAAAAATCATACTTGAGTGTTTATTTGATTAGTAATACGACCTTAGGTAAAAGACCCACAAGGTCAAGACTAAACATCAAGTTCAACCTTCATGCTTTGAACATCACCCTATAGTAGGTTATCCCACTTACTCTTGAAATTAATAATGGAAGATTAAATGAATAGTTAGTCGTAGGAGCACTAACTTCTTGCAAATGAGTTAGGAGTACAAGGATAAGAACAAACTTTACACCTTAACTTTAGGTACAAAGTAAATAGTATAGATTGAAGTCTCGTAGCTATAAGAGATAAGAAAAGAAATTCTTGAGTATGAAATATTAAACCTATTTATTCATATAGCAGTAGCATATTTTCTATGGAATTACGAGTATAATTATTATAGTTTTATCAAGCAAATTACTCTACATGCAGAAATAACAAAATAAAAAATAAAAATAAAAAAATGGTTGATAAAATTCTAATTTATTTTAGGATTTGTTACACCATGTTCCCTCTCCTCATTGTAATATGTCATGCATGTTGAACCTCCAACCCCTCTATCAATGTCATTGGATGGCACCTCCTACCCAAATAGTGAAACAAATCTATTGTGTTTCACTAGGCTATGAGTCAATGATGAAATGGATAGATTTATCTGTTGCAAGCTCTCTGTAACATGAGGATGTTGGGTAGGGGGGTCAGGACGCCTTGGAAACAAGGAACTAACATGGATTCGCGCATGGCATGCTCTCGGCCCACCCCTTGGAAGTCTCCAATGTCAAAGTAGTTGACATGCTTGCCCAAAATAAACTCAATCCATAAGTTTCTCAGAAAATATAAGGGCATCTCCCTGTTATTGCACGGACGTTTATCAAAACCATATACCACCTATCCATCCAATTTTAACTAATTTGGGGATGAGGGAAACAGTCAATGAAGATATGTTTCTTGTTCAATGGTAGTTCTTGTCTAGTTCTAGGATCCCTAAAAATAGAAAATATTTGTGGTTTTGAAATTATCAGATCTTTGACTTGGTTTTTGTCCAAACCATGTTTTAGTACTCACAAAGTTTTTCCCTATAATAAAAAATAGAGGTCAATTTCCCTGAGGAACTTACAATGAACTTCACAATGATGTCCAAAGAAGTGGCCAAGGAAACTCTGCTAGTCTCTCTAGTGTCCCTTAATTGTTCCTCAATGGTTCTTAATATAACCAACCCCCCATCAATTTGATTGTTTACATTGGGTGGTTGTGGTGTTTTGGGGTTCCATTTTATTATATATGTTGCAATTTAAAATCCATGGCATCTAAATTAGGTTGGTTTTTTAATTAAAATAAAAAAATTACATTTTTTTTTTAATTTAGATTCTTGGAAGCAAAATACTAAATTGGAAATGAATAAATTGGGTTAAAAATAAGATAAATCACATTGTAGAAAGATCCTTTCTATGTATCTCCTTTGTAGTTCCTCTTGAGTGAAATGATCTTTAAAAGACTTGTTTAAGTTTTAAGCATGAGTTCAATAACCAATTAGGAATTGATGAAGGAAGAAAAAACTAATGATATATCATAGCAGCCATAATAAGAAATGCATATCTGAAAGTAAACACAAATAATAAATAAACCATAACATCAAAGTTGTTAACGGACTTCGACAAGATTGCCTACATCTCCGGGCCTTTGTCTAAGTGGGTGAAGCTTTCTTATTTCTCTTAAATGCTCCAAACTTACATCAGAAAAGTGTCAAATGGATCACAAACAGGTATGGTTGTGTTCTTCTCAACCTCAAGAACCCAACACAACTGACGGCACTGAAAACAGTTGAGTGTAGCTCTCGAAATTGGCCTGCAAATTTCCACTCCTCAATGGCTTCCCTGCATAAAAATGTCTTTGGATTCACAATTCTACAACATTTCTCATGTTATAAACTTGTTTGGACTGTGAAAAACCTTTGGTTTATACAGATTCTGTGTTGGGGGTCAAAATCCAACTTCTCCCCAACTTTTTGACCTCAAATTGGGCTCAGATCTCTTTCAGAGGGCCAAAAATCTTCAATAATCACTAAAAATCAGCTAAAAATTCACTAAAATAAGGTCAAAACCCAAAATTTGGCAAAAAATATGCTTAATCCCCTAGTTAGGGTGCACTCCCCCCCTTTTGTGATCATATGAGGTCCATGTGGCCTAGTGTTGACGGGGCACACCTCCCTTAGCTGGAAAAGATGCTTAAGTTTAAATTTCTGAAAAGTGGGTTTTTTTTCTAAAGTACTAATTCACCCTTTTTTGCTATATCATTGTGCTTAAGTCATTTGAAGAGGTGGGTCATGGGATCGAATCCCATGGAGTCCAAAAATATAAATTTGACCTTTTTAAGGCCTTGACCATGGTGACATGTGGCACCCTTGGATTGAACCATGTGTTAGCCCATGGTTGGCCAATATTTTGCCACATGGACTATAAAAACTTTTACACTTTTCATCATGAGCCATTGCCACTTTTCATGACATAGTGGTACCACATGTCATCACCTGATGGCTGCCACTTGTCGAATTTAGAAGCTTCCATGTGTCACATGCTGAAGATGCCATGTGTCCCTTGACCATCAAAACCTTGACACTTGTCATCATGAACCCTTTCTAGTTTTCATGACCTAGTGATACCACATGTCATCACCTTATGTCTTTCACTTGTCGAATTTAGAAGCTACTACATGTCACATGATGAAGATTCCACGTGTCCCTTGACCAGTTGACTTTTTAATTGTTTGACCATTTCATACTAACTCCACTTTTCAATCGGAAATCATGTCATTTTCTTGAGCATTTGAGAAATTTGATTTTTGAGCCTTTCAAGATCCATTTGGATCGCCTCTATTGGGTCAAGTTCTTGCCACTAAACCTACGTGGAAATCCTTGTGGATATTCCTCTATTGGGTCACTTTCTTTCCACTAAACCTATGTGGAAAGTCTCATGGATGTTCGGCCACCTCGCCCATGCTGAGAGCATGTGTTCATAAGTTCTTGGGAGTGTGTGTTCTTATTGCATGGCTTTCCACTTTTTTGGCCAAGAACTTGGTGCACTTACCTATAATATATATATATATATATATATATATATATATATATATATATATATATATATATATATATATATATTACTAAATTATAAATATATTTTAAATTAAAATTGAATCAAAGTAACAACACCTAATTCACTAACATGCTCCTAGGTGCTAATGCAAGAGTTCAAAACCCCATAGATTATTCATGTCACCAAGAGTAACATCATAGATTATTCCCGTAAAAAAAGGTCCAAAACCCCAAAGAAGTATTATTCCAGTGAGAAACCCCACATGTATAATGTTCGAAATAAAATATCCCCTTCAAAACTACAGAGATATAATGTTCCAATTAAAATATCTCTTTCAAAACAACAGAGAAGTATTATTCTAGTTCAAAAACCACAGAGAAAGTATTATTCAACCACAATACTTACCATTTTTAAATCTTTAATAGATCTTATTTTGTATTTTTATAAGTTTAATAATCTTAAATCATTTTAATTATAAAATATAAAAATTGTATTAATAATATAGAGTGTAATAAATTATTATCTTGATGATGATGATGATTAGCGTCCACTAAGACCTAATTGGTCTATCCAACCTTAAGAGGGTAAGTGATTACTTATGATTCTTTAGAATTTTGTTTCTGTGCTTGGAAAGCATTAAGAGAAGCTTTCCAAGATCACCATACTTTTGTTGAGTTAAGAGGTTAGGAGGTTGGTAGTGTGATCAAAATTTTGAAAATGAGATCTAATATGGGTATAGGTTGGACAATCTAAGAGAAAGTGCTTTTCATCTTCAACCTTCTTAGTGTCACAAAGGTGACACACTCTTTCATCCCATGGCGTTTTAGGAATTGACCAACGCCCACTTTCACTATGGAGCTTGTGAGAATTTGTTCTTATTAGGGTTGATTACGTCTTTATAATACCTTAATTTTCTTTTTTCCTCTAACTCTTTATCACACCTCATTTTTTCCTTAAATTTTGATTTGACATTTTTTTAATAGTATCTTTATTCTACAAAATGGTTTCTTCCATGATTCCCCAATAGTTTAGCCAAGATCGGGTGTCTTTATGCCATCCTCGCTTGAGTCGATGGTGGTTATGACTTGATTTTGAAGCAATTGTAGGTAGCCTCTTGTCTTCCATGTTGTTTAACTTGTTCTTATACATTAGGTATCTAGTCATAACCATGCTCTCAATGGGGGAGAGGCTTGTTTCTATGAGGAGGATGGGATAGGGCATATTTATTTTAATTTTGAGATTATAGGTTATAAAATTCTTTTGTATTTGCTCTATCTTTCTCCAGGATTCACGAGAGATACTAAACCCCACACTTCACATCCATAAAGAATAACAGGTGTAACAAGAGTCTCAAAGAGGAGTTTCTTCTTATCCCAACTCCAAATATCAGTTCATTTACAATTGTTTTCAAGCCCATAATAAGCTTTCCATCCCCCAATAATCCTTTTCTCAATGCTATAATTCTAATTGAGCTTGTGATAAAATTTATATATCTTTTGAAAATGATATTTATATTTCAAAATTAAAAATTATAGAAAGAGAAAAAAATAAAAATAAAAATTATTACAACAATAATTGTATTGTATGTAATTTAAAGTAAGAAGTTAAAGTAATTTTAAAATACTCAAAATTTTTGATAATATATTATTTATTAATTTTGATTTAATTATTAATATATTAAAAAAATAATTTTGAAAAATATTTTATAAAAATTTTAAATATTTAAATTATTAATAAAAAATTTTAATTTTCAAAATTATAAATTCTATTGTAAATTAAGTGTTATTATTATAAATTTAAATGACTTTGTCTAGTTATTTTAAGAAATGTTTTTTTAATTGATATAAATTTACAAGAATCACTATTTTTGTTGTTCATAATCTATTTCTAAATGAAAAAATCTTCATTAAATAAAATCTTTAACCTAAATTTAAATTACAAATAAATGTAAAAATTTTACATAAACTTTTAAGTTTTATTATTATAAATTTAAATTTAAATTACAAATAAATATAAAAATTTCACATATACTTTAAAAAAAAAACATTTATTTGTCACCATGTTTTAAAATAAAATACATTCTTATCAAAAAATAATAATCTAAAAAAATAACACAAATTTTTATTTATATATTTTTTTTGTTTGTATGAAGTGGATTTAAAATTTATATATTTTTTTGTTTGTATGAAATGAATTTTTAAAAAAATAATGGAATGAGAATATTTTTTATTAAATTTAACATGTTAAATTTCAACAAAATCTATTCCTACTTTACATTGGATTTAGATTGTGAAAATACATTAAGCATAAATACCGTTGACATCAACTTAAATGGAATTGTTATGTATTTGTGATTGGATTTAGATTGTGAAAATACATTAAACATAAATACCATTAAAATGGACTTGAATGCATTTGTTGTGCATTTGTGATTAAGAATATATTGTAAAATAATATTGAATGCTTATACTACCAGGCTATCATTAGACTTAAATGTAATTGTCTTGTACTTGTGTAACTAAACATATATGTAATTGTTGTGTACTTGTGTGACTAAACATATATTGTACATTAACGTTGAATGTGAAAATATCCAAGCCATCATTGATTGTTATTGATAACATTATTGTCATACGTACTCAAAATCATATAACAGGTTTGGAATTTAAAATTTACTTTAAAAACTATTTATTTTGCATGTCTATTCTTTTAAGTTTTATGTAGGTTCAATCGAGTGTTCCTTATGTATCATTTTAAGTTGGGTGTAAGTCCAACGAGTGTCACCAAGGGTGGTGCACGTATGTTGTATTTCATTAATTTCCAAAATTTTTAAGGTTTTTGATGAATAGTATGTAGACATGAGCATAGGAAGCATGGCACATAAATGTCAAAGGATCATCTTATTATGGATCATCTTATTATGGTAAGTTTATTGAGGATTTGATTTTTTTAATTAAAATTCTGTATTTTGTAAAATAGTTTTTTAAGTTTTTCATATAAATTTTGGAGATTTGTAGACTTATGTAGTCAATGGGTTGGTTTTTTGGGTGGGAATAATTTAGTAAAATTTGAATTTGGGATGGCTACTTCACATACGGATTATGTCTCAACCTAAAATGTATAGAAACTATTATTGTTGTTGCTTTTTTTTGAATGATCGGGTAGCAAAATCTTAGAAGTGTACACATGTTGCAATTTTTTAATAATAAATAGAAAAACATTGTAAATTGAACTTATTTACATATTCACCCTATATGTTCTTATCATGTGAATGGTTAACACCAGAATCCATATCTATTTAATCCATTGTGTATGAAGAGATCCCCAATATCATGTCCATAAATGCTTCCTTGGAAAATAAACTTGCTGACATGTACAATCTCAACCACTCCCTCAACAGTAGATAGTTTTTAATCCTAGATTTCAAATTGCATGAATAATGATAATATGAATTAATAATAAAAATATATTATAAAAGTTAAATG
This sequence comes from Picea mariana, assembly GCA_032191745.1. Taxonomy (NCBI): domain Eukaryota; kingdom Viridiplantae; phylum Streptophyta; class Pinopsida; order Pinales; family Pinaceae; genus Picea; species Picea mariana. The sequence goes on along the minus strand of JASDQU010313348.1, from coordinate 2,058 downwards.
ATGGTTTAACATTTGTATATATGTAATAATTAAAAAATATTTATTTTATTAAAAACAATAAATTAAATTTATTTAAAATTTAAAATTAAACATAATTCATAAATTCAAATTTAATTAAGTTTTAAAAATATATATATTTATTAAAATTCTATAAATTTTATAATAAATCTCAAATAAAGATCCATACTCGATAATATTTATTCAAAACTTATTTTTTCARATAYTACCCAAAAACCTGCAATTCATAAATTTTATAATACTCAATAATATTTATTCAAAACTTATTTGTTAAGATATTACCCAAAATCCTACCATTCATAAATTTTATAGCTGGAGACAAAATTTCAAAGATTCTCTGGCTTGATTCTGAGTCAGAGGATTTGCCCAACTTCGTCCTCGAAATTCAGAACTCTGCAAATTTCAAGGAAAATTAAAATCCGGCGTGCTTATGGGTGAATCGAATAAAATCTTATCGAACTGAACCCACGCGAATCGAACTGAACCTAATCGAATTTCATAATGAAATTCGGTTTAAAGGTAAACCTGATCGAACTTGAAGGAGAGATACGTAAGTATCACATGTTTTTATTCGAATACTGAGGATTTTAAAGTTTAATAGTAATGAAATGCATTTTACGGAAAACTACATAAAAATAATCATTTTTAATTTTTAATAATTTATAATATCATTAAAATTATTATTTATTAAAATCTACATAATAATAGACAATGAATAGTTGTTAAACATTTTAGTCAAATTTAATGCAGAGCTATTACAGAGATAAAAGAAGGGTAAGGAAGATCTAAATAATTAACTGTAAAGGTACGGTTATTAATAATGGGCATATTTAATGATCTTTTAACTATAAATTACAATAGTATGGTTATCAATTGAAGATGCTAGCATATTTTTAGTCTTCTTTCCAAATCAATGAACCAGATATCATGTTAATAACTTTCAGTATTTTTAAAAGCATCTGTTAACCTGTTTACTTTTTAACATTTACTTAATATGATTAAGAAATTACTGTGTGACCATCTAATTACCATATTCAAATGATTAACAAAATTAATTGAAATTACAAACTTACTTCACTATTATCTTTTTATCTTTTTATAGTATTAGATTTACATTTATACCAAATTTACTTATTACAATCCCATAATTACAACCAACCATTTCATATTCTTCATTTCATCTTAGCGGTAGTAATATTCTTCGTTTCATCTTAGCGGTAGTAAGCAGTAAACGTGCATTCACAAGCAGCGATTAGCGGCTGTGCTAGTAAATAAACGATGAAGAGCTGTTAAACGTTTCAAATTGTAAATAAAACGACGATTCACCAAATTCTCGTGAAAAAACCCTAACTCCATTTCAGATTTAAGTCAACGATGACTTACTCCCACCCAGCGCCACGAATAGAGCTATATAACTATACCTTACATAATGAATACCCGTGACTCTCTGAAACAATTGCAAGGAATGCTCAGAGACCTGCTGCCAACAACCACACTCATGGCTCCTGCAATCCCAAATTCGCCCGACTCACGCTTTGCTGCTGCACCCCCTACTGATTTGCGTGATATCGATATAGATATTCCTGTCTTCGATCTCTCTCACATTCAATTGGAAAGACAGGCGGGCGAGGGATTCGATCAAGACTATGAGGAAAACCTCCTTCTCTCGGAATTCAGAAGATGTTGTGAAGATTGGGGGTGTTTTCGGCTTACCAATCATGGAGTCCCGGAGGCACTTATCGGGAGAGTTGAAAGCCTCTGTAGGAACGTGTTTAAGCTCCCTACAGAGACCAAGGAGAAAAACGTATCCACGGTTCCCTACGGCGGTTACATCCAAGGAGGATCTGCGGCTCCTTTTTACGAGGGCCTTGGCATAGGGCCCAATTTTGAAGCCATTCACGAGTTCAGCGATCTCATGTGGCCTCACGGAAACGAAAACTTCTGGTAGGACCTTTACCTTGGCTTTAGGGATTAGCTTTTAAGGCTGCGAACATTATCCATGCTGCGTAGCAGGGTGAGGTTTAGGGTTTTCACTTACGA
>JASDQU010313347.1:0-13493 GCA_032191745.1 Picea mariana | reverse complement strand
ATTGGTAATGTATTTTGGCCATCAGATGCTCTTCTGACCTCACACATTAGGGGGCATCTGTTATAACTCTAAATTTCACCACACATGCTTACCTAGCATCAAGCCAACTCATATCCTTTCCTTGCCAAAGCCATGCTGAAAAAACTCTTGAAAATCCTCTTAAATCAAGTAGCACACACCCTAACCTACTACTGCATGCGTTGGAACGCTGGCAAGCCTACCACAGCACGCGTTGGAATGCTGGCAGGCCTACTATAGCCCGTGTTTACCTAACAAAGCACAAAAATAGGAAAGTTGGCGACGGGACAAAAGGCTATGGGTCAGTTAACTGAAACTCCCAGCCATGCATGGCCGAGAGTTCGTCCAAAACCCTAGCTCCTTCTAGCCTATAAAAGAAGGGGTAGGGGTACTATTTGGAGGAGGAAAATTATAGCGAAGAAACTATGCCCATTTGCCAAATCAATTTGTCCCAACCCTTTATCCTTTCCTCAAGCCTAAGGAGAATTAACGCAAAGCAGTTGGAGGACAAAAGAAGAGTAGGATCCCAGGATCAGGATCAAGGAGTGGTGGCCGGTCTCTATTATCATTGTAAGTTGATTCATCTTGAGATTAATAAGAGAATACTTTTCCCGTCCCAATGCATGAGTTATATGTGATTTGTGTAATTTATGCTTAATTTCTAACCCTTAAGTAGAGAAATAGCATGCATGCGTAATGTTTTGTCTTGATTGCAGGTTAACTTTGGAAGGAGTTGCACGAGAAAGAAGTCAAGAAGCACAATGGAGGATCTACACCAAACATCAGTAAAAAGGTTAGTAGTTCCTTTCCATGTATGTGTCTTGAAAAAAGGGGCTTATGTTTTGGGTGGTAGGAAAAGGTCATTTCTTTAAGGTCAAAAATCTGCATGCAAGTCTAGCCCTAGCTTGTTAGTCCGTAGGGTATTATTTCTCAAGAACACTTATTAATATGGAAAATAAATTGGATATCAAACCCATCAAAGAGGAAATGAATAAGCTAATCGAACTGGACCATGAGCGTAAAAAAAGAGCCTTGAACCTCATAATTTTTCGTATAAAAGAATGAGAAGAGGATGATACACTAGCAATAGTAAAAGAAGAATTAAATAATAAATCACAAATTCATACAACTTACCTCATAGAAGCAAAGAGGCTAGGAAAAATAATTGATTATAAAGATATGTTGATCTGTGTGAAAGTAAGTTGTAATGACCATAAATATAGCATACTCAGTAAATCTCCAAGCTTAAAAGGGTCAGGAATATTTAGAAATGAAGACCTCATTCTCGAAGACCAAGTTGAATTAAGGAAGAAAGTTCAAAAGGTAAAAGAATCCAGGAAAGAAGGAAAATGGGCAATAATTAGAAATCAAAAAGATATTTTTAGTGATAAAGACCAGAAGGATAATAATAAATAGGAATTTGGGACACTTAGAATTCTTTTTTGGAACTGTCGTGGCTTTCCATGGCATAAAGGTCCTATGATAAGTTGGATTCTGAGTGATATTGATATATTTTGTCTAGTTGAAACTTGGGAGCATGAGGAGTCTAAGGTCCCTAACATATAAGGATTTGTCTTGTGGTTGGCATGGAACAAAAAATCCCACTGTAGAGGGATAGGAGACATAGATTGTTATATTACAAAGATCATTTCTTCTCACATTCAACTTCATAATATTGACCCTCTCAATCAGTGCATTTGGATAGAAATTTCAGACATCAATGCTAAGAAGATGTATATAGCAATTCGATATTTTTCACCTATTATTTCTACTTTTGATAAGAAAAACAATCTAGATAACAATTTTCCCTATAACAATTTATAACAAGATATTTATAGTTTGAAAAATGAAGGTAATATCCTCCTACTAGGATAATTTAATTCTAGGACTACAACTAAACAAGCTACTCTTTTAATTATTGATTCCAACCATAATCCTTTATGGCTAGATGAGGACCTTGTTTTATCTAATAGCTACATAGGAAGCTCTGAAGACCTAATTGAGAATTTGTTTAGTACTGATTTGGTCAAGCTCTAGAGCTCTCAAGACATAATAATTTGCAATGGAGTAATGAAGTGGCCAAACTCCAACGAGATGAATTGTGTTCATGGGCTAAGTAGTAGTGTCGTAGATTATGTGATATATTATATCCTTGTTTCCAACCAAATAGAAAAATTTGATCTTGTAAATGACCATGATCTTGACTCTGATCATAAACCTTTAACCCTAACTCTAAACTTTTCCATGCACATGAGCACCATTGAAGAGAATTATGATAATCAAAGGAATTTGCGCTTTGACAAAAGTAAAGTTGGACTTTCCTTAAAGGATTTAAATAATAATTTGAATCTCGTAACTTATAAGGACAACATTGAAGAACTCTATCATAATTTTACAACTATCCTTTCCACTTCTATTAACAAGTTAGCTTTCGAGGTGTCCTATAAAAAGAATAATAGAACGACCAACCCTTGGTATGATAAAGAATGTAAAATTTTTAGGAAATCCATTAGGGATGCTTCTAATGAGTCCTTAAAACTCGATAAGATCAATACATTGAAAGCCCTAATTAAAAGGAAAAAAAAGTACTATATCAATAAAAGGCAAGAGTAACTTTCACAACTATATAAGTTGGATCCTAAGAAGTTTTGGAGCCAAATTCTAAACCACAATACTAAAGAAAATAATAGGATTCCCTTAAGGGACTGAAATTCCTACCTTAAAATTCTTTACAAGTTCCCTAATGCCATGGACACCATTCCTATTGTCCCTACAAAGGAAGAATTTATTTCTTTAGATGACATAGAGTTCGGGGTTAAGCAACTTGCAAATGGGAAAGCTAAGGACATTGAAGGCTACCAAGATGAAATTTTTAAAATTGGAGGGCCTATCCTTATCCCTCACATACACAAACTCTCCAATTTAGCAGTCAAGTAGGGCTTCCCTAAACCCTGGATGCAAAGCCTCATTATTCCTATTTTTAAAAATGGGGATAGAAGCATTCCCTCTAATTATAAGACAATTACAATTAGCCCGATTTTAGCCAAGCTTTATCGAATTATTTTGGAAAAGAATATTATCCTTTGGATAGAAAGTCATGGTAAAAGAGATAAAGGCCAGGACAAGTTTAAGAGATATCATTCAACTTTGGAATATCTTGTTACCTTTAGGATCATTGCATAGGTGTTTTGCAATACTAAAACCAATATTTTTTGTTGTTTTGTTGACTTTAGAAAAGATTTTGACATGGTTCCTAGGAAAAACCTTTGGAATAGGTTGGAAGAGACAAAAGTTCCTCTCGAGTTGAGGGTTGTTGCAATAAGGATATATGAGAACATTATTGATAAGTTTAAAAACAATGAGGCCTGGTGAAAGAGATTAACTGCAATATTGGAGTCAAACAGGGTTGTCCCTTGTCCTCTACCCTTTTTGGCATATACATTGACAAGTTAGAAGATTGGTTGGAAAAAGCAGGTTGTGTCGGCCCTACTCTCACTGGTATAGTCATCAATCTTCTTCTTTATGCCAATGATATTGTTATTATGGAAAGGAGTCCCCGTGATCTTGAAAACCAGGTAAGAACCCTTAAGTATTTTTTCTCCAATATGGGTATGACTATTAATGCTGATAAGACTAAAGTCATAATTATTAAATCCAATAAGATCACTTATGATACCTTCATATATGACAACAACAACTTGGAGGAAGTGACTTCATACAAATATCTTGGAATTGATATTCACCACAAGCTGAATTGGAATTATAGCATTGATAAAATGATTATTGGGGGATGGAAATCTTATTATGGGCTTGAAAACAATTGTAAAAAAATTGATCTTTGGAGTTAGGATAAGAAGAAACTTCTCTTTGACACTCTTGTTACACCTATTATTCTTTATGGATCTGAAGTCTGGGGTTTTAGTATCTCTCGTGAATCATGGAGAAAGATAGAGAAAATACAAAATAATTTATAACCTATAATCTCAAAATTAAAGGAAATATACCCTATCCCATCCTCCTCTTAGAAATAAGCCTCTCCCCTATTGAGAGCATGGCTATGACTAGATACCTAATGTACAAGAACATGTTAAACAACATGGAAGACAAGAGGATTTATAAAATTGCTTCAAAATTGAGTCGTAACAACCATCGACTCATGCGAGGATGGCATAAAGATGCTCGGTCTTGGATAAACTATTGGGGAATCATGGAAGACATGATTTTACAGAATAAATATACTATTAAAAAAATCATCATATCAAAATTTAAGAAGAAAATGTGGTGTGATAAAGGATTAGAGGAAAAAACAAAATTAAGGTATTATAAGGATGTAATCAACCCTAATATAGAAGATCAAAATTATCTATATGTTTTTCCAAGTGTAAAGAAAAAAATAAACATTGCTAAGATAAGAACAAATTCTCACGAGCTCCATAGTGAAATTGGGCGTTGGTCAATTCCTAAAACGCCATGGGATGAAATAGTGTGTCACCTTTGTGACACTAAGAAGGTTGAAGATGAATTTTTTTTTCCTTAGATTGTCCAACCTGTACCCATATTAGATTTCATTTTCAAAATATTTGTCACACTACCAACCTTCCTAACCTCTTAACTCAAAAAAAGTATGGTGATCTTGGAATGCTTCTCTTAATGCTTTTAGAGCATAGAAACAAAATTCTAAAGAATCACAAGTAATCACTTACCCTCTTAAGGTCTGATAGACCAATTCAATCTTAGTGGACGTTAATCATCATAATCATCAATATATAAATACTTATTGTGAATTATATATCAATACTTTTAGTTATTTAATTTTTATATAACTATATAGTTATGAATATATAAATAATAAAAATAAAGAAAAAAAAATACAAATACTACTACTAACAACAACCATAATACTAATAAAATATAAATATCAATAATAAAAATAATAAGTTAAAAACAAAACATAAATTAAATATTAATTAATTTATAGTTAATCAAAACATTTTGATTAATTTTATATTTTATTTTGATTAATATGTTTTTTAAATAAATGGAATAATTGCTTAGTTGGAGATAGGAGGGTTCTGAGGCGCGAGGCATCATGTTTTCTCGGGGTCAATAGAACTGCAGGACTTCCCTACCCTTTCCCCTTTCTTGTGGGCTTGGTTCCAATTTTTTATTTCCGGTTTTTCCTGTCTTATGAAAGCTTTCTCCTAGGGTTTTCCTTTTTCGGCAGGGTTTTTTCGGATCCTTTGGATAGTCCGCTCGCTCGCTCGCTCGTATGATTGCATCCTATCCTGCGTATATATGACAAATCAGGTCTACAGGTATATTCGGCGATGGATGGAGTGGATTATGAGGTCATCCTGGAGTCATCCCGAGATTTCCTCACCCGAAACAAATTTATCAATCGACAGGCTGTCCATTCTCCAGACCTCCACGTGGATCAAGATATGGAAAGTTATTTAAACCACCTCAATTCAGTCAGTTAAAAGGACAATCGGCCATGTGGGAATGATATGCAGGTCCAAATCCATGCACGACTTCCTGATTCACATGATTCCAGTAATCTCTTCCCTGATGGAGGTAAGGAGTTCGTCCTCCTCAATCAATCTAACTCTTTCCTGGGTCATTTTGTTGGAGAAGATCGCTCAGAGGTTTTTCTGAATATCAATAAGTCTATAGTGAGGCCTGCAAAAAGAAATCTAAGCTGCATTAAAGAGAAACTCAGTTCTGTGAATATAGTAGTCAGTCATGATATATCTGTAGCTGAGGCGTCTCACTTGGCAAGTAAGATTTTAGTCGGGCGTTGTGAGATCCCCAAAAATCAATCCATGTCGGGTAACGCTACCTAAACAACCGTATCTTTTATTTTCTGCTTTGATACCAATTAGTGACGTCCCCGACCATCAATAGACTGGGTTCACTCCCCAACCACCCAGGCAGGGCCATGGTACTCCAGAAAACTAACAATATATATATATATATATATATCTAATAAANAGAGGTTTTTCTGAATATCAATAAGTCTATAGTGAGGCCTGCAAAAAGAAATCTAAGCTGCATTAAATAGAAACTCGGTTCTGTGAAGATAGTAGTCAGTCATGATATATCTGTAGCTGAGGCGTCTCACTTGGCAAGTAAGATTTTAGTTGGGCGTTGTGAGATCCCCGAAAATCAATCCATGTCGGGTAACGCTACCTAAACAACCGTATCTTTTATTTTCTGCTTTGATACCAATTAGTGACGTCCCCGACCATCAATAGACTGGGTTCACTCCCCAACCACCCAGGCAGGGCCATGGTACTCCAGAAAACTAACAATATATATATATATATCTAATAAAATTTTAACCAAACATAAACATTATGTACATACACATATTATTGTGGAACAGATAATAACACATACCAATATTTAATAGATGAATTACGTTCTACTGTCACACAACATAATGCAGAAATAACAGTAAAAGAATACATGTGGTAATCATAGATAAACCCATAAATATAACAACATATATAAATACAGAACATGTAACCAAACTTGGAAATGGTACTTATATTTTAATTGAAGCACACCAACTGCATGAAGACCTTTCACGGACCTCCCAGCTTTAGATCACACTGCTCATCACTCTCAATAGTGGGTCACCCCCGAGCTAGGACTAAACTCCATCGGGTAAGGGATTCCTAGGCTAGGAAGGGACAACGAAAAGTTGCACAGTACAACAAGAAGGATTTCCTCCAAGGAGCCACTTACGCCCACAACTCACAGTCTCTCATTCCCCACATGCATGTTCCACCCCAAGAGTGTACACCTTCACTGTCACACAATCCATCGGCTACTACACCTCCCTTTTCAGGGATTCAACAACAGGCTGGCTAAGGAATTCTCAGAGCTCTGTAGCTGCTACTAGACTTCCTCCAGGAGAAATCACTTCCTCAACACACTCTCTCACCTGGAGAGAGTTTCTCACAGGCCTGACAACCTGCTTCTTCACTCTCTCTCCTCAACACACGTGCATGGTGATGGAAGCAACAAAAATTGGATGTGGGGAACGATACTGACAAGACAATACATAGGAAACCCACAAGGTATAGGTGCAACGAGGGTATCAATTTAGGTTTGTTGCAAAGGTTCAGGTGGTTGAGGTATTCAACAATGGCAGACTGTCTCACTGCGTGATTGCTAAGCACATGGGTGCGTGGGTGGAAATGGGGTAACAGATGACCAACCTTGTCAGAATGACGAGAATGGTGAGAATGGTGAGAGAGAACTCCTGAGGAAAGCCGACTCGAATGGTCCGTGAACCCCCAAAATGATGGAATTTCCCACATTAATCTGCATGCACCTAGGTTGACACATGTCTCTCCTGGGAGCTCGTTCCTCTCCACTTGGAGTTCATTCCTCTTCCACAAGAAACTTAGGATAGCTGGTTTTATTTCCCAACCTTAGTATTTTTCAGGAAACTCATTATAATATTCCCTTGTGTTAAGCCCTCAAGCTTAGCCCCTCTTTCTTAGAATCACAGCCCCTTCCCTTTCCCTACCCAGTGAATTTTAGTCCCCCATAACTCTTTCTTTGTGGTCGGTTTACACGCAGCGATGTTTAATATTAAACATATGAGTATTTACATGTACAAAAAAGGCTCATGGAATTTTAACATCTAGGTTCTCCAGCCTAGTAAACACATAAGCCTATCAACTTATAATTACTTGGCTCACGAGCCTACAAAACATGTTACATTCATAATTACAACAGGGGCTCGGTCTTGGGATATTACAATCCCCTCCCCTTATTTTTGCACCGTCCTTAGTGCAACTCATTTACACAACATCAACAAGATTTTCAAAATATTCAAAAAGATGCGGGTATTCTTCCCACATAGCGTCTTTGTGATCCCATGTTGTGTCCTCAGGACTGTACCAGGTCCACTGGATATTTACAATCCCTATGGGTCCATTCTAAAGCTGCTTGTTTTTTCGGTTGGGTATGCGCACTAGATGTACATGAAAAACACTTTCTTGCTCCACCTGAATCACATTCCAATCAATAACATGATTAGCATCAGAAATATATTTCTTAAGAAATGAGACATGAAATACATTATGTATAGACACAGATGAAGGAAATTCAAGCATATAAGCTTCTGGACCAATCCTCTCTAGGATTTCAAATGGCCCAGAATATCTAGCTGCCAACTTGGAACAGTTTCCTAGCTTTAGGGAACTTCTGTTGGATTTCACCTTCAAGAAAGCATGATCACCCACTTTAAATTCCTTGTGAGTTCTGTTCTTGTCAACATAGATTTTCTTCCTATGTTGGGAAGCCTTCAAATTCTGTTTAATTTTTAGCATTTTCTCTTCCATTTCCTTGAGCAACTCTGGCCCAACCACTGCCCTATCAACTGGGTTGTCCCAGATTACTAGGGTGTTGCACTTTCTGCCATAAAGTGCTTCAAAACGGGCTCATCTTTTGTGATGCTTGATGCCCATTGTTGTAGGAAAATTCTACCAAGTGTAAGTAATCTTCCCATTTAGATGGTTTGTCCATCAGATACATCCTTAGCATATCCTCTATCACCCGGTTCACCCTTTCTGGTTTTCCATCAGACTCAGGGTGATAAGTTGTGTTGAAGCTCAGATTTGTTCTGAACCCTTTGAATAACCCCTTCGAAAACTTTGAGGTAAACTTTGGGTCTCTGTCAAACACAATTGTCTTGGGTATCCCATGCAAGTGTGCTACTTCCCTCATATAAATATCAACAATATTGGTTTCCTTGTGAGTAACCTTCATAGGAATGAAATGGGAAACTTTAGTAAGCTTTTACACCACCACCATGATTGCATCATGGTGCTTGCTTGTTCTGAGAAATCCTGTGATGAAATCCATTGTCACCACTTCTCACTTCCACTGAGGAATGGCTAATGGCTACAGTAACCCAACTGGGTGTCTATGCTCAGCCTTGACCCTTTGACACTCATAGCATTTAGCTATGTATTCAACAATTTCCCTCTTCAAGTCTAGCCAATAATATTGGTTCTTGACTGTTGAAACTATTTTTTGATATCCTGGGGGTCCTGCATAAGGTACATTGTGCATTTATTTTAAAATCACACTCTTCAATTCAGGAGAATTGAGTACATAAACTTTGTTTCTATACAAGAGAATTCTATCAATTTCCAATTCATAATTTTCAGCTTTCTACTGCATTTTAACTTGCTGCAATTTTGTTACCAATTCCATGTACTGCAAGTCAACTTTTTCAGTCTCAAAATTTTTGTTTTTAAGATCCGTATGATACATGCTAATGGTTTTAACATGAAGTTCATGCCCTCTCCTGTTGAGTGCATTAACCACCTTGTTGTCCTTTCCTTTTATGTGCTTGATATCAAAGTCATACTCATAGAGGAATTCCAACCATCTACTCTTCCTAACATTCAAAGTTGGTTGATCAAACAAATATTTTAAACCGATATGGTTTTTCCTCAACTCAAACCTCTTTCCCATGAGGTAGTGCCTCCACTTATTCAAAGCATGTACTATGGCTTCCAACTCCAAATCATGAGTGGCATAGAGCCTTTCAAGTCTTTCAATTTTCTAGACTTGAAACATATCACAAATCCATTTTGACTAAGGAATCCTCCAGGTCCTTCTTTGCACGCATCTATGCAAACCACATAATCTTCTTTCGGATCAGAAATCCGCAAAATTGGAGCACTAGTTAACAATTGCTTCAATTGCTGGAAGCTCATTTCACATTACGTTTTCCATTGAAACTTCTTCCCCTTCCTTTGCAAGGAAGTGATGGGATGAGCTCTTCTCGAAAACCCTGCAATGAATCTTCTGTAGTAGCTAGCTAGACCTATGAAGGATCTGACTTCTATCAAATTTTTAGGTGTTGTCCACCCTTTAATGGCATTAAAATTTTCAAGGTCCACTGCTATCCTTTCTTCAGATATGATATGCACCAAATAGTGAATTTTTTTTTGATAAAATGAGCACTTACTCAATTTGGCATACAACTAATGCTCTATTAGAACTTGCAACACCATCCTCAAATTATTTTCATGCTCTTCTTATGACTTGGAATATACAAGGATGTTATTCAAAAAGACAATGACAATGTGTCTAAATATTCTTGGAAAAGACCATTCATTAAGCACATGAAAATAGCTGGTGCATTTGATAACCCAAATGACACCATTGTGAACTCATAATGACCATACCTTGTCCTGAAGGCGGTCTTTCTGATATGTTCCTCTTTAATCCTTACCTGATGGTATCCTGACCTGAGATCTATCTTTGAAAATATTCTTGCAACCTTCAATTGATCAAAGAGATCATTAATCCTTGGTAGAGGATACTGGTTGTTTATAGTCACTTTGTTAAACTGTCTGAAATCGATGCACAATCTCAATGTCCCATCATTCTTCTTCATGAACAAGACTGGGGCACCCCAAGGTGACACACTTGGGTGTATATATCCCTTCTTCAAAATTTATTCAAGCTACATTTTCAACTCATTCATCTCTGGTGTACTCATTCTGTAAGGAGTCTTTGATACTGGAGCTTCCCCAGGTATCAAATCTATAGAGAAATCAATATCTCTCTTTGGGGGTAGTTCTGGTACCTCCTTGAACACATATTCAAAATCTTCCATGATTGCATGATCCCCCAGATTTGGTACCTTATCCTTAGATGCTTCCTCCATATGGGCTGCAAGTATTTGAAAACACTTCCTGTAACACTTCTTTAGCTGCATTGGTGAGATTTCCCGGATAGTAACCACCCTGGGAATTCCTTGGACTACTCTCTGATTTCCTTCCTCATCCAGGAAAGTGAATTCCTTGTTATGATAGTCTAATATGGCATGGTGTTGGTCCAACCAATCCATACCAATTAGGTAATCATATGATCCAAAGGAAATATGTTCAAATCTTCCTTGGTACTCAGTCCATTCATGTCCACTAGACATGATTTAACCAACTCAACAACCTTTCTCTTGGCTCCTGTAGCCAGCTGCACCAACCAAGATTTCCCATGCTTGCTTCTTGTTAATTGAAATATTTCCACTAACTTAGGATCTACATAGCTATGATTATACCTTGAGTCTATTAAAAATAGTAAAGGCATGGTTATTGATCATAGCTTCAACTTCAATAATGTGTGATTGAAACTCAACTTGCTTGTTGTCCAGGGCTGCATAGATCCTTGGTACTCTTGGACATGGTGAACAACTCTCACCTTGTCCTTTTTGTGAGGGAAATCTCTATACTTTTGGTTTCCTTTACATCCCCAACATTACATAGGTTTCTTCCTTGTCCTTTGCCCACCTACTTCAGCCATCCTGAGCTCTCTCAAAACTGGTTGTCCTTGAGGACTATATCTAAAAAATGGTGGCTTGTTCCCCTTCTGCCTCTACTCCCTCTTAAACTTCCTCTTGTCTTCCCAATCTTTTGGGAAGTAGGCTTTCCTTTTTGCTGATCATATAAGAATTTTTCTCTCCTTATAGTTTCTTCCAGAGTCTTGGGATCATCATATTGGATTTGATCATTGATGAAATATGGAAACCCACTCAGATATCTCTGGTCCTGACTGCGCCATACTTAATGAAAGGGAGATACTTCAACAACTCTAGAAATCGCCTCTCGTATTCATCTATAGTCATCCTGCCCAGTTTAAGTTAGAATAACTCTTTCATCTTCTTTTCATAGTATCTCTTGGCTAAGTACTTATTTTCAAAATGTTTCTTGAATTCCTTCCAAGTTACATTTTTCTCCTTGAGGTGTTGTACTTGCACCAGATGATCCCACCCTATGGATGCTTTTCCTTTAAGTTGGTAGATGGTAATTCTTCCCTCTGCATGAGAAGAATAGTTTTGCAATTGGAAGTACTTAATCATTCCTAGAAGCCATCTCTCAGCATATTCATCCTTCTTACGCTCTCCATCAAAAGTAGGAGGTTTGATATTATTCATTTCTCCTTTCAACTCATCCATCCTAGATCTCTTATGTTTCCTGATAGGGGATGGACTTAAGCTAGCGTGTTCTCTCCTATGGGAATACTTTTGGGAGTGATGGTGATGTCTGATACCACTCCTTGATCTTCCTTTCTTCTCAGGGGTCCCATGACTTCCTGATTTGCTAGATCCACTCTCCTTATCCAACTTATTTTCAATTCTTTCCAGGATCCGCATTAACTTTATATTGAAGTCTTGTTGTTGTTCCTTGGCACTCTTAAGCCTTTCATTATCTACCTGGTGAATTTGGACATCTTTTTGCAATTTTTTAATGATTTTCATCATGCTCACATCTTTATCTATTTCTTCTCCATGGCCATTGACATTTGTTCCTTCAATTTCCAAATGGACATCCATTCCTCTATCTTCATTCTCCTAACTATAAGCATCCTGTGCCTCCTCCATTTCTCTACACTATGGAACAAGTCGGTTCTAGCAATTGTTAACTCTACAAAATGTGCATTGAACCGAATTTTTGTCAGGCTATCTCTCTTTAATCATTTTCAAGAATGAAATAAATAATCTGATTCAACAAAAGAAAATCAGATTCCATTTTTTGCGGGTCTTGTTGATCAAGAATCCCCATGGCTCTATCTCCGAGCCCTATTCTATTCTACAATTCACTATTGGGTGCTAGCCCCTTTCCTTCACCCTTAAATTGCATGTGACCATGGTTGTGACCAAGTGCTAATAGTTGGGCGCTTGTCCGGAGTCTTGAAACTTCAGAGCTTCGGGGCTCCAAGACTTTAGAGGTTTCCAAATCACATTAGAACAAATCTCCTGGAGTGTTGAATTGGCGAACTCGTGATGTGGGGTGGATCAATGGTCCACGTCTTCCCACCATCCAATGACTGAGATTTACTATGGAACTCCATTCTTCGGGACTTCGAAGCTTCAGGGCTTCGAAAATTCAGATATTTGGGGCTCCACGACTTCAGAAGATTTCACATTTGCACACCCAAAAACTCTTGAACTGTGAATCTATGAATACTTCCATGTCATTCTCGGTGACATCATCATGATGTGTTACTTCGATGCTACGGAACTTCTGGGATTTATTCCTTCCATTCCATCAAGAACCATTTCTTATAGAGTGTCAAGTCTCTAGATCGTGGGATCTGACGCCATGAGTCCCCTTGGACCAACGGTTGGGATTAAATCTGGCCTTCGGGGCTTGATCTGAAAATGGAATGTACTTGATTAAGGGTGCAAGGTATCCATTTTCCATAATTTCAAATGTGAGTTTTACACTCCAATGTGACCTCTAAAAATGTGAAATATTATTTATTCTTATACAGAAATAGACTGTAGGAGCATTTACCGGACATGTCACCTCTAAAGAGAGGATGAGTTCCAGAGGCTACCTGGCCCTTTACAGGCTCTGCCTAAAGAAATAATAAGTAAACACTTAGAAGTTAAATAACTCTTAATATGACCTTGCTTCATGTGTTTAAAGGTGCAA
>JASDQU010313345.1:0-13577 GCA_032191745.1 Picea mariana | reverse complement strand
ATCACACTACCAACCTTCCTAACCTCTTAACTCAACAAAAGTATGGTGATCTTGGAAATCTTCTCTTAATGATTTTCGAGCATAGAAACAAAATTCTAAAGAATAACAAGTAATCACTTACCCTCTTAAGGTACGATAGACCAATTAGGTCTTGGTGGACGTTAATCATCATCATCATCATCATCAGTTAAGTGGGGTCACGATTGTTATATTATTAATGGCAATATGGGGTTCTTAAATGTAAAATTGGTTCTTAAATGTATCATGGAGAAGTGGAGTTGTGGAGCATTTATTAACCACCTTCATCGAGCATTAAATAATAGGGTTTTTTCAAGTTATTGGTGATTATGTCTAGTCTCTTTATTTGTAAAACCTTCTCATGAATAGAGAGTTGTAGGTGCATTAGTGAGTCATTAAGGAGGCGTATGCAACAAGCTATTCTTTATGTTAATTAAATAGATTTGGTCAATGTCCTACTTTTGGTGTTTATTTATAATTGCACAATAGTTGTTCATGTGTTTATTCGCTACAAGTAGGGTTTTGTAGTTTAATAAAGATTGGCATGTGAAGAATGCTAGCATTTTGCACCAATCGAGAATGTGATCTACGATATTTCCTGCATGGATGAATGACAGTGGCATTGTGGGGATGAGATCACCACAAAAACTTGAAGTGAAGAGATTTTATGCCTTTGTTGGAAATGTGCACAACATTCTAATGGGTGGTTAGTGGGTTTCTTCGTTTCAGAATCTAGATTTTCTCTCCTAGTCTGAAGATGGTCTTGTTTTCAGAGTTGCGTTATTTTTGGAGATATCAAGTTGTGTTTTAGTGTGTGACCTATGAATTTCATGGTTATGTGACGATCCCTAGGAACCTAATTTATTAGTTTACGTGCATGTAATACTTTGTTTTGTAGTTGGGTTAAGAATCAATTGTATTTTAAAAGACTATTGTAGATGCATGGCTCTTGTGTTGAATTGTGTGCTACTGTGACCTAGTGTTTTCGAAGCTTAAGTGCACATTGTGAATGAAAAAATAGGCATCAGAAGGCCCCATCAAAAGAATATGTATGCACATGAAAGAATGTAGTCATGGCTTGGTGATGGTTGTTCAAAGATTAGTTGTGGGCTCCTTTCCAGATCCCAAGCTTATGAAATAAGAGTCTCGAGCATGCATTACCAGAACCAGGTAAAATTGGAGTTTGGAAGATTACAATCGACCTATGACATTGATTCCCACATAAAGAGTCTATATCTCTTAGCCTCATAACGATTTTGTATCTTGCACTCTACTATGTGGTTATGTCATGAATGTTGCAACTGGGGAGAGTGTGTCCTATGGGGACCTGACAATATTTCTATATGTTTTCTATTGAACCATGAACACTTGTGCATTTAATTCTATCAACCATGGCTCCAATGTACTTGTGATATGTCATGCATTGTATGTGTAGGATACAAATTCTTAATTTGCATTAGTTTGTCTAATATGATTCTACCTAAAAAGGAATTACATCAACACACTACATAAATCCGAAATCCAATCACTCTTGGGAATGATCCATATACGTGAACACTTGATCATGCTTATGGGGACCATGTTGTCACCAGAAAATATCCTTGCATGAGTTAGGTAATCCTTTTTTCTGTAGATCACAACTCCCATTGTTGGAAACTTTGATAAAAACTAATCTACAAATAGAAAATGTCATTGCAAAAAATTAAAACACACTTGCATAAACCATGAATTAATAAAAGAGAGTTATTTATAAAGGAAATGCAAATGCATAAATAAATAAACACACTCAAAAAATAAAACATTATCAAAATCTACAATGCTCTGCTCTAATGGAGTGAGCTTTACCTCCTAGAACATGGCATTGAATTGAAACTATAGTAGCATAACTCAAACCAAATCACACACCATCAAGAAACTATGAAAACTGCAATTCATATTGGAGCAAAGATCTTGAAAACAATTGTTCTATGCCATCATAATTTGGAGTTGTGCTCTAAGAGTCCTCATCTTGGAATGTAGATGACACTCTCTTTTATGGATGAGCTTGCTTGAAAAAAATATCTAAATATAGAATCCACTTGAGAATAGGATATTCTCAAGTGGTTACAACAAATGTCTAAATATAGATCCACTTGAGAACATTCTCAAATGGTTACAAAAAATATCTAAATATAGATCCACTCAAGGATAACATATTCTCAAGTGGTTACAACAACTCATAAATAGTTCCAAGATTCATGCTAACTCCCAACATATTTTAGAATGCCATTGATTGCCAAATTCTAAATTAAGTCATGTGGGCTAAAACAAATTTCTCAAAATATGTTCAAAATAGTTATTAATGATGTTGGGCTCCCTGGATCCATGGTATATACACGGGATATCTTTAAATCTATAATAAAATGGATATGCACACTTGGGCACATAGAAATGTTCCTTCCAATAATTAAAACCATAAAATATATATTTTGTTGTCTTCCCCAAGTGGCTACATGATTGGTGGTGGTCGATTCCCTCCTTTGTGTCAACACATGGATATACAAATGATTTGCACCATTAATTTGAATTTTCTTCAATCTTGTAGCTTATGGACCCATTTCTATAACAACTTGTTTACACATGAGCCATTATTTCAAAAGTAAATACATAATACATTAATTCTCCCTAGTTTTAATCATAATTCAATGAAATACTAAGAAATATAATGGAAAATACTTTTAACCTAGATCCTGCATATGATCATAGATAGGCTAATGTAAGGTTATGGGTAAACGAAAAGGGATTAAAAATAAGGAAAATAGGATGTCAAAAGATATCAATTTTGTGACTCATCATCTCCCCCAAATCAAATATGTTGCATGTACTCATGCAACCATGTACCTATGTATCAACCAAGATGTAAGGAAACATATTGAAAGATACTTCTCTTTTTCCAATGCATACCAACCAAATATGTTACCAACACTTCTCCATTTACCTTGAATGCTCAACATAAAAAAAATTGCGCTTAAAATATTTCAATCTCTTCACCCAACAATATTGTGAAATCTCTTCAAATGGTAGTAGACCCATTCTCTGAATTCTTCAACAACAACATCTTTAAGCAGTTATATACAAATCAGGGTGCTGCAACAATCTGCTATAGGGATTCTGTAGCAATCTAAATCATACAACAATATGCTACAAGGATTTGGCAACAATAAGAATTCTGCAACAATCTACTACAAAGATTTTGCAACAAGCTGCTACAAGGATTATGCAACAAGTTGTTATAGGCCGAATTCTATGGCAAGTTGCTATAGGCCTAATATACATCCAATTTTAACTGAAAGTGTACCTCGAACCCTTATGATTGTTGAGAGAGAGACCTCAAAACAATTGTTTTCTTCTAACCCGATGAATGTATGGACTAAAGGTATTAAATTCACTTGTAACTCACAATAGTTTTGAAGATGTGAACCAATATATGCATCAATGAACCATGGAAATGAATCAAAGAACTCATACCTCTAAATGTGTATTTCTTCCCTATTGTATGACAACATATTCTTCTTTTCTAGTAATTTATTTGGCTTATCCATGTCATCTTCTTTTACTGTTATTGGGTCTTATGGAGAAACAACAATGTATTCTTTCGCTCTTGTTGTTGGTTCTTTTGTAGCAACAACAAAGCCTTCTATTGTTGGTTCTTGTGGAGCAACAATAAGGATTCTTAATGGTGGTTCTTGTGTAACAACATCAATGTTTGATGTAACAATACTAGTGTCTCTTTCATTTTTGGATATTTACTGAGGTGTTGTAAGTAGAGTAAGATGATTTCATAGTTTGGATGGAGTGGTGAAGGTTTTTGATTGAACAAGGGTAGGGATGGTATGGGCATGAAAATTGATGGTGTGGTCATGAAAGGTAAAGTTGATTGTATCCCTCCCAAACTCAACACTTTTTCCATCCTCGAAAAAATTGAAAATGGTAAAGGAGTAGGACATAAAACAAAGAAAAGAGGCTTAAATTATTTTCTACATACAAATCTAGAGTATTCAATGAACCTGATCAAAAATAGAAATAAGAAGCATACTTGTACCTACCTAAGGAGTCCATGAAATTTGTAGCAAGTATATGATATTATATAGAAAGTTCTTCACAAGTTCCCATGGCAAGTTCCGAGAATTTGTGCCAAGGACTATTAGAATAAATTCCTCCTAATTCTGAGATATCTTCATGAAGATTTGAGGAAAGACCACTTCTACAACAACTTATTCTGCTATAGGTTCTTGTGGGGAAACAATATTTTCCTCCTATGGAATTTCTTTAACTAATTTCTTTATTGTTGGTTCTTGTGTGGCAACAGTAGGGCCTTATGAGGTTGGTTCTTATGTGGCAACAATAGGGCCTTATGAGGTTGTTTCTTGCATGGAAACCTCAGGGTTGGTAGGTGTTGGTTCTTATGTGATAACCACATAGATTATTGGTACTAGTTATTGTGTAACATTACCAATATCCTTTGTTACTTTTGCTACTTCTATAGAAAAGATGGATCTATGAAGTATTACTAAGAATATAAACATGCTTCATGATTTGTAGCACATTGTTAAGTGTTTGAAAATGAAGAAAGTGCGCTAGAAAAGAATAGTAGTAGGCAGGTAGCAAAAACTCAAATGGATTGGTAGAAATAGGGTTCTTGAAAATCTTTATTTAACAACTATTGAAACTAGAAAGGTAGTTTGGCATTGTAAGTGAGCTAAGTAACTTTATTGGGTGGGTTAGGAATGGGTGGAGTGAGAAGTTATGGAGGTCTTGCAAAGGAAAGAAGTAGGATGAAGTTATGATGTGGTAACAATGATTATATAAAAGATGTTCCGAGGAAAATATCATCTTTCAAGGTCAACCACATAAGCATAGGAAACTTCATCAAGCAATTGTTTTTGAGTTGAGAAGAAGAAAATACAATGGCGTAAAAAAAGACAATTCTTCTATATGTTTTCTATTTTATTTTTTTAAGTAAGTAATTATATATATAAGGGCCTTCAAAAATCCAGACCATAGTTACAAAAATAATAACATCCGGATTGTAGTTACTGAACTGCCCCAAAGGGAGAAACCAGTTCAGCCAACCGGGTAAGTCTAGCAACTGAGTTCTTACTAGTCTTAAAAAAGCAAAGCTGAGATGATGAAAAAGCAACTAGAGGGAAACTATTAAAAAATAACAAATCCCTTGAGGGATTAGACACCTGGCAAGTAATCTGGTAGGTAACCTGGCCATGGCTCCTCTTTAACCGGTGTCCCTCGATTTTCCCATTGCATGTCATCGTCCACGGTGCACTCGTCCCTGTTGGCAGCTGTCCTGGCGTCTCCCAATGGAGTGTGCACATGCTGACCGGTGGCTGTGACCGCTTCCATTGCCTCCTGCTGGACCTGCTCCGCAACAACCTCTGCTTCACTCTGCATCCTGTCATTCCCGTCGTCGCCTGCTGAGGAGGGCGCTCCTTCTGAAGCCGCACCTGTCGGGTAGGAGGGAGAGGCGTCTTGGAGGGTAGAAAGAAGCTGGAGGAGGGTCGAGATTCTCCCTTCCATGAGTTGTATCCTAAAATGGAGGTCCTCCATTCCCTGACGGAGTTCGAAGACCAAGTCGTAGAGGATGGTGAAGTTCTCTTTCAGCTGTAAATCTGGCTTGGAATCAGAAGACGATGATGCCTTGTTTCGGTCAGCCCGGGCAGGAGGTGGCATCCCCATGGCCTCCTTTGAAGAACCAACAACCAGCGTGAGGGGAGGAATGAAGTTTCTGGAGGTTGAAGGAGTGGCAAGGTAGCGCAGTGAAGGGCTCGACAAAGTTTCAATTAAGGCTAAGAACTCAAAGCGAGAGACAGGCACGATGGAGGAATTGAGAGGTGCTAACTCAGGTAGCAAGAGTGGCGAGGAGAGTGTGGAGGGTGAACCAGGAGGAGAATTCGAAGCAGGAGGCTGAGGAATATGCCAAGGAGAACCCCTTCGCAGTCTTCCTCGTTGTCACGGCATGGTTTGGCTGTGTAAGTGGAAAAGGCGTTCCAGGCCAAAGGGGAGAGCCCGGAGAAGGCCGGGAGTCGTGAACACCATGAGCATGCAAGTAAAACTAGGCCAGGGCAGCGAAGAAGTGTTGGAGTTGGCTCTCGGGAGAGGGAGAGTATCATAAGTAGATGGAGGAGCCATAGCATCACTCATAATGGAGGTCGGTTGAGCACAAATTAATGCCACTGCAATCGACGTAATAGCCATTTAATGTTGGGTGGAGTCGGCGGTAGTTGGCACGAGCTGGTCACATGGCTCGCTGCCTTGCTGTCTCCTCTGCTCTCCCTTTGTGCGCCAGGTAGTCGGCACTATCACCCCATCCGGGGGTATATCCACTTCCCCAGCTTTGTGGATACATTGCTGGAGGATAGGTTGATTCAGAGTGAGGGATGTTTTGCAAAGGATTTTCGGTCCATCCCAGTTGACTCCCATATTGGCCAGTTCATCCGCTACCTGATTCGCACTCCTTCTAATGTGAGCAGGTATGACCACCTGATTGGGTTGCAGTAGATATGTAATAATCTTTAGCCCATGTGAGAGTCTCCAGCTGGGCGATATTATTTCCGGATCTGCTCCATTTAAAAGTCTGCTGAGGAGGTTGATGATGATTTGAGAATCGCCCTCTACAATCAACTGGGTGAAGTTGTGATCCATGGCAAGTTGCAACCCTCAAGTAAGTCCCCAGAGTTCCGCCACATTGTTTTTGGTATGACCAAGGGATCCTGCATTAATGAGAATAATGTGTCCATGGTGATTGTGGAAAATGACTCCATAACTCGCTACTCTTGGATTGCCTTTAGAGGCTCCATCAAAGTTGAGTTTGATGAAGTCGACTGGAGGGGCTGACCAGGAGGAAGGACTGTTGGGGGGAGTGGGGGCAGAGGGGAAGGGAGGGTGAGGAGAGAGGAAGGGCAGCCAGTGCTTAAGGATCAGGAGTTCTGAGGGATTGTTGATTGGGTCTTTTTATTTCCATTGTTGAAGGTTGAGAGTTTCCAGAATATTAAGGCGGCAACGATTCCATCATTGTTGCCATAGGAGGGAAGCATTCCTGAAAAGCCTTCTATTTATTTCCTTCCATACCTGCCAGAGGATAAATCCAGGGAGTAATTGCCAAATACGATTTAGGAGGGGAGATTGAAACACTTGGTCCCTCCAATTCGTAATGGTGTCGACGATGTTGTCTCGATCGCGATCCGATGTGCGCATAATGATCGCGCTTTGGTCCCAGATTTCAGCAGTGTATGGGCAGGAATTGAGAAGGTGATTCATGGTTTCATCCACCTCCCTACAAAGTATACATATAGAAGGCCCCACAAAGCCTCTTTTCGAGAGATTATCCGAGGTTAGAATGCTTGAGTGGATCATGAGCCAGAGGAAGAGGGTGATTTTGGGCCAATGTTTGAGGTTCCAGATTTTGCCCCAGACATCCCGTGTAGGCACCAGGTTCGGTCAGAGCTTGATGTGGTAGGCTTCTCGTATGCTATAGGTGCCCCTCGGTTGATATCCCCAACGAAGAATATCCTCTCCCATGATCTTGGGGATTTTTCGTTTGAGCATTTCATTCTGGCAGGGTCCCAAATCCACATGCCCATCCAGGTTCATGCATTCCCTATCGAGGAGCCAGTGCCGCTAGGTGTTATCTTGAGGATTATCTTTCCAATAATCCGCTACTTTTATTAGGCCCGCCTGTGTAGCTTGGGTACTGATGTTCTCAGCCCATTCCTCATGGTCTAGGATTGGCCATTGTTGCCAGGAATCATTCCAGAATAGGGCTGTTTTCCTGTTTCTAATTTCCCAGAAAGCATGGTGGGTGACTAGCTGTCTATTCTGCTTAGCCGCTGCCCAGATTAAAGACTCTGGAGTGCCTCCATTCCAGAGTATGATATTTTTTTCCGCCACCTCTGGTACATATTTCTTCCTCCATAACCGTTCCCATAGGTCCTTGGGATTCTTAAGTCACTGCCACCATATTTTGTCACTGATGACTTTATTCATGATGGTGGGATCTCGTAAGCCAAGGCCTCCTTGTGATTTGGGCTGACAAAGTTTGTCCCAGCTGACAAGCGCTATTTTCTTCCCTATGTTGAGGCCTTGCCACAGGAAATTCCTTTGTAAGCTTTTAATGGTTGTGAGTACAAACTTTGGAGGAGCCAGCACCGAGAAGGAGTAGATTGGAAGGGCCTGGAGGATTGCTCGGAGGAGAGTGAGACGACTTGGAAGGTTTAGAACTCTGAGGGTCCAGGAAGATAGCTTCTTGGTAAAAGAAGAGAGGAGATGCTCCTAGGAGGAGTTCCGGGGGGCATTGTCAATCAAAGGGATGCCAAGGTATTTGGATGGAAGGGAGCTTCTGTGGAAACCTAAGAGAGTAGAGACATGACGCTGAATTGGGGGGGGCGTATTAAAGAAGAATATTTGGGATTTGTCTTTGTTGCAGTCCAGGCCTGAGGCCTCAGAGAAGGTTTGGAGGATCTGGAGGATGGAGTTTTCTTCCCTCACTGTTGGGGTACCCATCAGGAGTGTATCATCCACAAAATAGCTGTGCGAAATAGGGGGGGAGATGCCATGCAAGGGTAGGCCTACCAAAGTGTTTCTTGTAATAGTTGCATGAATACATCGACTAAGAACTTTAGCCATTATAATTAAGAGGAATGGGGAAAGAGGGTCTCCCTATTTGATTCCTCTAGAGGAGGTGAAGGGACAAGAGGGGACAACATTGATAAGGATAGAGAAAAAAGCTGAGGAGGTTAGGTTCAAGATCCAAGTCACCCTGAGTTTGTCAAAGCCAAAGGCGAGGAGCATTTCCCGCATGTAGTCCAAACTTATCTTATCAAAGGCTTTAGAAAGATCTAATTTAAGGAGCATACCTGGCATTATAGTTTTCTGCAAAGAGTGGATCACCTCATGAGCTAGGATAACGCTGTCCAGGATTTGTCTTCCCTCGACATAGCCTAATTGTTCTGGAGAGATGATAGTTGGCAGAATGGATTTGAGCCTTCAGGCGATCACCTTTGTAAGAAGTTTATAGATGACGTTGTAGAGGGCTATGGGTCTAAACTGCTTGGGATGGTGAGCCTGCCCTTCTTTGGGGATAAGAGTGAGGAAAGTAGCATTGAGGGCTTGGAGGACTTGTCCTGTGGAGCGGGAGTCTTCAATAATTTCCCAAACCTCTACCTTGATCATCGGCCAACAATGATGGAAAAAATCATTGGTGAAGCCGTCAGGGCCAGGTGCCTTGCATCTTGGGGTGTCCTGTAACGCTTGATCCACCTCCTCGATTGTAATAGGCCGGAGTAGAGATGAGTTTTTCTCCCTGGTTACAAGGGAGGGTACATGCTGCGTTACCTTAGCTATGGCCTCCGAGTTGTCCGGAGACGGTTCCATGAGGAGATCTTTGTAATAGTCTACCAGTGTTGCTTCTAGGTCTTCATGGGAGAAAATTGGCTCACCATTGGTGGAAATTAGGTGCGTGATTCTATTGGTATGACGGCGCTGAATGACGGATCTATGGAAGAATTTTGTGTTACGGTCTCCCTCCTTGAGCCATTGGATGCGCGATTTCTGCTTCCATAGAATCTCTTCTTGTCCTTTTCTGGCCTCCATTTGTTGATTTACTATTGCTTCCTGGATCTTAAGCTCGTCCGTTAACCCTTGCAGAGGGATTTGATTTTGAATCGCCTTCATCTGCTCTAACAACTACTTTTGGGAGTCAAAGATGTTGCCAAAGGTTTGCTTGTTCCAAATTTTGATAATTTGTTTAAGTTTTTTTAACTTTTGTTGAAATCTGAACATCTTGGAGCCACTGGGGACCTCTGCCTGCCTCCACCAATCCTGGATATTTGTTTGAAAGTCTGGATGGGTGAGCCAGAACTGTTCAAACCATAATGGTTTTTTCCCTGGTGATGCCGACACATCCATCCATAACTGAATGGGCCAGTGATCTGAGCCATGGATATTCAGAATACTTGCTTNTCTAGAGCTATTCCCTCC
Source organism: Picea mariana (assembly GCA_032191745.1). Classification (NCBI taxonomy): domain Eukaryota; kingdom Viridiplantae; phylum Streptophyta; class Pinopsida; order Pinales; family Pinaceae; genus Picea; species Picea mariana. Next base: position 3,530 of record JASDQU010313345.1, on the reverse strand, counting down.
AGCATAAGGGAATCAAAGATGAGGAAGCGGTCAAGTTTGTAGGCAACTTGGTGTGATCCGGTTCTTCTATTTTTTTAGGTAAAAGTGCCATTGATAGATTCCAGGTCAATGAGATTGAGTTTATCTATGAGGCTGTTGAAGTCATTGGAGTCCTGATCTAGGTGTCTTGATCCACATTTTTTTTCCTCCAGACTTCGAATGAGGTTGTAGTCTCCCCCAATAATCCAACGATTGTACCTGGTCAGGTTGGAAAGGTATTCCAAATTCCTGAGGAAAGATTGCTTGTCCCTTGGGTTGGTCGGGCCGTAGACATTGGTCAGGTGTCCGGGTTTGTTGGATCCTATAAGCCTATAATCTGCCGTGATAGACCATTTGGTGGTAATAAAATTCTCTAGCAGCACGGAGTTGGGGTTCCATATGATAGAAAATCCTCCAGGTGTGCCTGTTGCTGCTGTTGACATTGCCTCCCCTTGCTTCCAACAATAGGGGAGTAGCCTATCTATGTCTTCGGTTGAGAATTTTGTTTCCTGTAGTAATACTATGTCCGGTTTCTCCGCAAAGATGAGATCCCGTAGCAGTTTTTGCTTGCTACGTCCATTGAGGCCTCAAATATTCCAAGAGATAATATTCACGATGATGGGGGGGTGGGGAGGGGAGGAAAGTTGTCTGAGATGAGATGGATTTGCCCTGAATTTACCATAAAATGACCTATTTCCTATATGAGCTTATTGGTAGACTTTCTTCCTCTTTTCTTGTCATCTTTCTGAGTTTTACTCTGGTTCTTTGATTGACTTCTCTGTATCCCCAAACCCTTGCTGGATCGAGCTGTGGAGCCAGTGGAGGAATTGAGAAAGACCTTATGCACCTTCCTTAATTGGTCCTGGGGTATAGTGTACAGTTTCTGATGCCTATAGGTGTGTTCAAGGTGTTCCAGGTCCACCCTAGCTAATTCTTGCTCTTCTATTTCCATATCAGTGTCACCGTCCTCTGTCTCCAGGAGATCTTGTTGATCCCCTGCCGTGTTTAGTGGGGGGTGATCAGCCTCCTTCCCCTGTGGTGGGCGTTCTACCCCTTGTCCCCCAGATTGGGAAGGATTATCCGCATGGAGATCATTGGGATTTACGAGGGTTGAGAGGTTTTCTAGTTGATCTTGTAATATTGCAAATTTATTGCTAGTAGAGGGATCTTTACTTACTTGGCCATGCTGCTGTCATCCTGCTTGTCTTCTTTTCCCCGTTGGTTAAGTGAAGCCATCCTTGTCTTTTCCACCTTCTAGGTTCCCTTCTTTGTGGGCTGCATTGAGGGGGCATTCTCTGAACAGATGGCCATGTTCATGGCATTTCCTGCACCTGAAAGGAATGTGCTCGTAGTCAATGGTCTGGGTCCAATCTTCATCCTGGTATTCGAGAATGATGGTTCCCGACAATGGTTTAGCTATATTCAGGTATACGCAAATGCGTGCATAAGAGGTGTATCGCCTCTGTTTGGTAGCTTCTTAAGACTTAATATATATTCCAATGGTGTTGCCTATACCGGCCAAGACCTGTTCCAGCCAGAATTCCTGGGGGAGAGAGTACAGTCTGATCCACACTGGTGCGTGGGCAAAATCTTCCTTTTCAGGGCTAAACTTCTCAGTCCAAAATCTTAAGAAGAGTCCTACTGAGTTAAAGAAGTAAGGCCCCCCATCGAAGATGCGATTGCGGTCCTCAAGATTGTGTAGAGTGATTGTGAAGAAGCCCTTGGAGCCTAGTTGTAATTCATAGTGTCCTTTCGGCTTCCACCAGTATTGTATCCATTTGATTAGATCCCACTCTGATGGCCATAGCCCTAGGAATTTTCCTACTAGGGCATGATCTCTCATATATTGCTTTTGCTCTTCTATGCGCGGTGAATTGACAATGTACTTCGGGGCCTGTGGCGCTTGTGGGATGCATTTTCCGGGTAGCCAAGGGGTCGGTGCTGTAGTAGGTATGACAACATTCTCTGGATCAATGTCCATCTCTCGGTCCTTAAAAGTTCCTTCCATCAGGAGTGTTTCCCGCAGATCTGGCAGAGGCTCAAAGGTCAGCCGTTTGAACCCTTCTCCCGTACTTCCGTTCGCAGTGGCTTGGCTGTAGGAGGCACCATTCGACCCTCCTTCCTTCTGATTCATGAGCCCCAACGGGGCTGGAAATGTAGCAGTGCGGCTAAAAACGCTAAAAACCTAGTCAGGGTTGTAGAGCGTGCGTCTCATCTTTGATCTCTGATCGTGATCATAGCAATGTTTCTTTGATTTCTATATGTTTTCTATTGAACTAGGAACACTTGTGCATTTAATTCTATCAACTAGGGTTTCCAATGTAATTGTGAGAAGCTGTGCACTATATGTGTAGGATACAAATTCTTAACTTGCATTAGTTTTTCTAATATGCTTCTACCTAGAAATGAAATTGCATCACCACAATACATAAATCCAAAGCCCAATCATTTTTGGCAATGATCCATATACTTGAACACTTGATCATGTTGATGGGAACCTTGATGTCACTAGGAAATATCTGTGCATGAGTTAGGTAATCCCTTTTTCTATAGATCACAACTCTAGTTATTGGAAACTTTGATAAAAACTAATATACAAATAAAAAAAGCCATTGCGGAAAATTAAAATACACTTGCATAAACCATGCATTAATAAAATATAATTAACTGTAAAGGAAATGAAGATGTATAAATAATTAAACACACTCATAAAATGAAAGATTACCAAAATGTACAATGCTCTATTCAAATGGAGTGAGCTATGCCTCCTAGAACAGGGCACTGAATTGAAACTACAATAGCATAACTTAAACAAAATCACACACCATCAAGAAACTATGAAAACTCCAATTCATATTGGAGCAAAGATCTTAAGAAATTTTATTCTATGCAATCATAATTTGGACTTGTGCTCTAAGAGTCCTCCTCTTGTAATGAAGATGACACTCTCTTTTATACATGAGCTAGCTTGAACCAAATATCTAAATATAGATCCACTTGAGAATATTCTCAAATGGTTACAACAAATATCTAAATATAGTTCCACTTGAAGATAAAATATTCTCAAGTGGTTACAAAAACTCATAAATAGTTCCAAGATTCATGCTAACTCCCAACATATTTTGAAATGTCACTAATTATCAAATTCGAAATAAGTCACGTGGGCTACAACAACCTGCTCAAAATATGTTCAAAATAGTTATTAATGGTGTTGGGATTTCTAGATCCATGGTATATACTTGGGAGATCATTAAATCTATAATAAAAATGGATATGCACACATGGGCACATAGAAATCTACTTTCCAATAATTAAAACTATAAAATATATGCTTTGTTATTGTTGGTCACTATAATTGCTTAATTAATTTTAAACAACCAAGTGAAACATAAATTATCAACCCAGGGAAGTCTTTTGTTTCAAAGATAGCCACGCACTGTATATGCTCAATTCCAAAAGCATTTAGTGTTGTAGTAAAGAAATCATTCTATCTATGATTGCTGAAGTGAACT